>VWYO01018516.1:413820-476392 GCA_013400275.1 Rhadina sibilatrix
CTTTCCATATTGGGGAAGTGGTCAAACATTGAAAGAGCTAGTACAGAGAAGTGGTGGAGTTTCCATCTTTGGAGATACTCAATAGCTACCTGGACACAGACCTGGGAAACCTGCTCTAACTCTGCTTGAGCAGAAGGTTGCACCAAACAATCTCAAAATTTTCCTTCCAATCAGAATGATTTTGTGATTTTAGAAAATGTTTTACATTAATTTATGCCTTAGCTTCAACTTGCACTAAAAGTTCTCACAAGTTGTCTCAAGCAGTTTCTTTTTTAAATATATGTCATTAGAAATGTGCTGCTTGTAAGATGCAATGCAAAAAATCTGAGGATGTGTCAACATCTCAGGTTTTCTGAATGAGACAGTTTAAAATTAACTACCACTTTCCATTGCTAGTCACATTCATATCCCAGAAGAGATGGACAACTTTGCTCTGCCAATGGAACAAAAAACATAGTCAAGACACTATGCTTTGCATGACTAAGATGACTGGAGAATCCTGGCCATTTGTGCAACTATTTCACACAGACGATGCCAGAATAGCTGATTTAAAATGCATTAAAATGTGAAAAGTTGGAGAAAAAATACAACATGAATATTAATTTCAATTCCTAATCATAATCAGTAACAATCAAATCCAGTAACATAATTTTGGCAGACTTCCACAAGTTTCTCTTTTTTTAGAACTTCTTGTGAATTGAATGTGTCAATAATTAAAACCAAAAAAATCTGGCACCAGCACAGTGATTGAAAAGTGTCTCCTACCCCCAGACATTTAGCATATAGCAGCAGATCAGTGTAGCATCATTTTCAAGGGAAGCAATCTCTTTTTAACAGCCTGAGTTTTGAATCTGAAGGATATCTAGAACAATCTGTATTTTCATATGCAGCATACAACTAATTTCTATTAGATTTAACAGCATTTTAGTTTCTCAGGCTGATATAAAAGAACTTATCCAGTACATAGCACCACAGTAAGGATGTTTGTATCTCATCCAGCCAGGCTGAGAAGGGACAGACCCTACTTTATGGAGGTCATGGTGATATGGCATACCAAACCCTTCCTTAGCACAGTTACAGGTGTGTGATGACTAAAACAAGTCTTTAATATGTTTGAACTAAGGCTTTAATACTTTAAAACTCACAAGTCTGGTCCCCTACTCTACTCATCCAGCCAGCCCAAGTATGTTCTTCCAGAGCTTTTTTACTCCTGGCACTTAATCATCCAACAGGGAAGTCATTATGGAGCCCCAAAGTATTTCACCATCAAAATCTTCATTGCTCAGCAGTGGGGCCATCACAAGCATTATGGTTGAGCATTAGAGGCCAGGGACAGAGCTAATGTTTCTGGAGCTGGAGCACAGGGTCTCAAGTTTTATATGGTCTTGTAAACCTGAATGCCTGAAGATGCTTGTTGGAAGCATCTTCAGCCTAGATCTATTTAGGAAATTCTAGCAAGTGCTTGATTTAACCTCAGAATGCAATGGCACCCTATAAAAGCTTTCTGTAAGAGATACAGGTGGCTCCTGTATGACTACTCCAGTTTAAAAATCAATTTGTGGTTGTTATTCATCCTATTTAACTACATTTTTAAATAGCAGCTTTATTTTTTTTCTGTGACAGGACTAGTTTTTATATAAGTGTCCTGGACAGTCTGGGCTCAAGAAGGGGGATCAAGTGGGTCAGCAGATGGTGAGAAATTGCACTGTGCATCACTTTTTTCTCCCTTTTTTATTGTTATTATTGTATTTTACTTTTTTTTTTCATTTATTAAACTGTTCTTATCTCAACATACAAGTTTTACTTTTGTTCTCCTCCCCATTCCACCAGGGCAGGGTGGGGAAGAACAGGGGGTTGAGCAAGCAGCTGTCTGGTGCTTCATTTCCAGCTAGGCTTAAAACCTTGGTAATAAGCTAATATATATTGTAAAGACAGTTTAAGAACACTTTATATCAGATAATTAAAATAACATGTTTTGAAAATGTTTAAATATTCCCCAATGAACAAAACCCTGTTAAATCTTCCTTGTTGACATAATTTCTTCATAATTAGTATGTTTCATCTTTATTTTGAAAAGAAACAGTTTTGAAATTGAAAAAAAAAATCCACAGAAAGATTCTTGCCTTCCCCATTCCCTTCCGGAAACCTTCAAGCATTATGTGAAATTTTGAACAAGTGAATGGAAGCCAACCACACTGACACACCCACCATGATCTACTATGATTTTTCGTTCCTTTTTTTTTCCCCTGCAACAGGTTATGATAGTGAGTTCCCAAAATGCTAACAGATGTGTGGTGTGAAGAGGCAGAGATAGAGGGTGTCAATGAACAACAGATTTGCGTGTCTGCTTCTTAGACCTCTATGCAAACACCTCCTCATACTGGAAAAGCACCCAGAATGTGTTACAGAACCTTGTTTGAGTGGCAGCATGAACACTATTGTTTTTTTTATTATTTCATGTTATACTAGAAATATTGCAAGAGGAGTCTGACTCATCGTTTGCTACAGATGTTGATGTAGCTTTGCCTGTGCCTTTAGCTACCAATATTTCCTCCAGATGTTAAGATCTGCTGTGATGGGAAGCCAGCATGATCGTTTCAATGCAGTCACAAATTCTCACAGACGTTAGCACCACAATGACACTGCGAAAGACTTAGTTGAGCTGTGGGATCTGGAACTGCCATGGGAAGAAACGAGCTGGTGAAAGCTACGACTGACTGCAAATCTTTCTGCAGACAGCTATACCCTGAACACCTTCTCCCTCCACACATTTCCTCACATGCCTACACCATATGTCAAATGAGACTGAGGTGATTAAACCAGCAATGCCCGAATGCACAAAGTAGACCTAACTGTTTTATAAAAGCTCCTGCAATCTTATGCCTTCACCTGAAAGAAACTAAGAAGTCCTTTACTTTGGAGCAGATGATTTCACTCAGCTGCCCATTGTCATGTCTGCCTTTGTCCTGTATTGTCACAGTTACTTTTCATAACATTGACAAATACCAGTCCTTCGAATAACTGGTCCCAGTGCCCATTACCATGCTTTTATCCTGTCAGTGTGATCTGCTGTCATGTTTACCAAATTCTCTGCCTTTGTTTTATCACTTCATATTTCTTCAGCATCCTGATGATTTTGCCTGGGAGTAACTTACCTTCACCAAGAAAGCTGGCCATTTTGCCTAGACAATGCCACGCCCTTTTGGTTAACACCATCTCAGTGCCACTCACTGATGCATGGACAGCAGGGTACCTTTGCTTGACATCTTCCCAGTTTCTTCTTTGGACAGAACTTCACCTGTCACCACATATTTCATTTCCCCAACAGCCCCTACCTAGTAAGCTACACTACCAACCCTGCTATAAGGCCCAAGCTTGCCATACCCACTATTTTACTTGGAAACACAGAGATCACATTTACTGCCAAGGAAGTGATCTATCATTCTTTAATGGAAAAGTTTGATTGAACCTGCGTTCACAATGGCAGTGAACCTTGGTGGTCAGTTTAAGTAGTTCCTTTTGAGAGGAGCAGTGCATCAAATTTGTTACCAGTGAGAACTTGTATGGCAAAACTCCTGTGTTCCTCCTGTTGGCCAAGTGTCTTGTGGTAGCTAAGTATGGGCCCAAGCATTTGTGTTCCCATGACAAATGCCATGCCTTAAATTTTTTCTTCAAGATTTTGTAGCTCAGAGACCAATCATCCACACAGCATTGCTGAGAGGACCAGTTTAAATCATCTGAGCCCTGAAATACAGAGATCTCTTACCTGGACAGATCTTGCTTTCTGAGCGGCAAAAAAGTCTCAGCCCTGTGCTGATTTTCCAGGTGTGTTTATCCTTTTCCTATGAGGGTGCTTCAGAGCTCAGCAGCAGGTTGCACCTGCACGTGTTGGAGTCCAGATGATGGAAACATTAGAAGGAGATGGTCTTGAGTACAGGCTTAGGTCTTTTATTGGCAAAAGTCAGCTCTCACACTGAAAATAAAGCATGTGTAACAATAATAAACCCTATTGCAAAGTTGTGATGGCTAGTTCAAAAAAGATAAGCTCTTTTATCAAAACTATAGACTGTTTTTTTAATTTTTTTTTTGATGCAACAGCACAGGTATTTATTATTTTTAGTCGCTTTGACATTGTATTGAAACTGGCATAATCAAAACTAGTTTTATGTCATAATTACCTTGTTTTATGTTTATCTTATGTGGTTGTGATAATTAATTTACAGTTAAGAATGAAGTTTTCCTTTTATAGAATTCCTGATTTTCACACTCATAGGGAGATGGTTTTCCAGAATGTCTATCTTAGCTCCTACCGTTGTTGAAATTTTCTAGGAGGGTTAGGAAAATGAAAATAAGAGTGAGTCAATCTCTGGGATAACTCAACCTGCTCCCCTGACTCCAGTAAAGGACATAGCTCAATATTTGTCCCAGATTAATTTTCTTAAAAATCCAGGTGATCTCAGATTTAGCACTGAATAACATTGGGTCTCAGAAAGCTTTTTTTTTTTTTTTTCCTGAGTTGGAGAAAGACAACTTGCAAAGGGGATATCAAAGGGAACATTACAAAACAGTGGAAATAGGAACACATATGGCCATATACTGGGGAGGAAACCTGGGTTTGCATAGAGATGTGACCTGAACCACTACTTTCATGTAAGAATATTTTAACTGAAGTTTAAACACATAAAATTTGTTCCATACTGAAGGAAGGATTTTAGAGAGGAAAAAAAAAAACCTCTCTGATCTCAGTTCAACTGAGAAATCCTTATTTACACCAGCTGATTATCTCGTCCTTATTAGAAATATCATTTACTACTAATTTAAAAGATGTTTTCAAAAAAGACAGAACATATGTTAAAAAGTACGCAGCTAACTGACACACAATGAAATCTCTTTCAGCCTCCCCTGAAATGTGCCATTTTGTTACAGCAAAGAGTAGAAAGCCTAGAGATGAACCATTAAAGGATCCAGGCAGCTCTTCACTGCCAAATAATCCTTCATGCCTCATTAACCTCAATATCATTTACATAAACTGCTGAACCTTAACACTGCCTCCAATAAAATTTGCAAAAATACATGCAAAGGTCAAGATAACAAATTACAAAACTATAAAATCAATTTCTTATTTAAAGGATACTTTGCCAATCATCTCATGGTAATTCACTTGCCAGGGGAGAAGAAAATTATGACATGGACAAAATTCTCCTGCCCCTTAATTGTTCACTTACAGGTTTTCATGCACTTTGCTTTTGTATCAGGGAAACATTCTAGGTAAGCTGGCATATATTTTCTAGGTGTTGTGCAGTCTCCTTTGCAGCTTAACTCCACCATTAGGTACTATCTGATGGAAGATGCTTCTTCCTTGGTAAGAAGTGAAAGGAGGTGTCTCATCAGCAACTACTATAAGATGCTTGTCTTGGAATAGCATCCAGTTAGTGATATTCAAGCCAGAGTTCATCTGGTGGAAATATATTAATCTAAGTATTTTTCAGCAACATAGCTAAAAATAAAGTTTTTCATGTTTTTATACTGTATTGTCATCTACATAGGATTTGGGGGGGGAAAAAAAAAACCACAAGATTTCTTGGTAGATAATTTACCACTCTATATGGTTCTCACTGCATTGATTTTGAAATCCAAATCCTGTCATACACAAATACAAAAGTAAATGTCAAGTTATCTTTAGAACTTTTCTAGAACGTTCTGGGATCAGAAAAGAAAAATTACTGTTTTTCAGGCTGCAGATTTTGCAAATATCAGAAGTTAAGTTTTCACTAAGGTAATGACCTACTGTTTAGCCCATATGTTTGTTGTTTAAAACTGTTGAAAAATAGGATTACATAATGAAATTTTAGACTCCACTGCCTAGTCAGGCTGTTTATTTGAACTGATATTTTGAGACAGTTTCTTAGGGACCAGCCTCCTGTTGTTTCCTGTTTGCATGCAGTATGACTCAGTCCTCATGCCAACTTGAAGCTTTTCTACTTAATTTGGAAAGTTCAATATTAAGACTGCTCTTTTGAAAAGGCTGCATGTACCTTATATTCAACAATGCTTTCTTTATTTTTGAGTTAGCACAAAACCAACAAGTGCCAAACCAGTTGCTGCTGCTGCTGGATATTCTTGAGGCACCCCTCTATGCCCATCCAAAAGAGTTACTTCCCGCTGCACTAACAGGACCTGGGTGGTTTGGCTGAGTGGAGAGTACAGATTCTGAAAAGCCATGCCCTTATCTGCCAGGAAAAGTGGTCAACATTCTACTAAGTATACAGAGCTGTCTGACTGCTGAAGGACACCTGACTTCCCCTAACCATCTCCAGCTAAACGTTAATGGCACGGCAGACCCTGGCATGCCACCACCAGGGAGCCAGGATACAGCTCAGAACCTTGCAAAACCTGTAGTGTAGAGACAGCCTGTCTTCACAGCCTGGTCCAGAAGCTCCCAAGCTTTACACAAACCCTTTTTCAGTATTCAGGGCATCCATAAGTACTTTGGTTCCACATGAAGTGTTGGCTCCTAAAAAAGTGAGGACTCCTGCTCTCATAGGTGCCTGTAAGAGTCCTCACCAAGGCCTGACAACACCTTGTTTGCAGTGAGGCACTTGATTTCTCCACTGCTTTCATGCTGCCAGGTGTGGATGAAAGAAACCAAAGGGCTGGAAACAGGCAGGGCAGAATCAGGAGTGAGACAGACTGACAGAGTTATGCAGGAATTGCTTTTTTTATAGCAAGCATCTGTCTATAGGAGGCAATTTATAAAACAATTGAAGTAAAAACAAAGCAAGGTAAGTTGAAGTGGGCTAACCAGTTCTTTGTGTTTTGAGAAAAAATATCAGGTTGTGGTACAATGTGATCTATTGAAAAATATTATGAAAGTATTTAATATGAAATTGTGTGTTCATTCATTTTATAGTGAGATGATTTTTTAATTGAAGGAGGTTTTAACTTTGTAAAGTAAATAAAATTTTCCAATTAAAGAAGAAAGTTATTTAAAGATTTCTCAGAGTGAATTTTTTTTGTGCCTGAGATTTGATCATCCTTATTCTGAATCCTGTGTGGTGAAATTATAGGATTTCATAGGGAAAATCATCAGAAAGATCTGCATTTCCAGATGTATCAAACTGGACTCTTTAGAAAATACAAGAAAGGAACTGCATATCACTACTCTGTTCCCTGGGAGGATGCTGTCTTATTCTGGAAGCAATGGTTTGCTAAACTATCTTTACTGATGTTGGAATTAGTGTCCTCAAAAGCCTCAGTTTTCAGTCGATTAAAAATATCAATTTTAAATAGCTTTATTTTTCTTTATACTGTTTACACAATACTGTCCTGCAATGGAACATGATAGTCAATTACACCTGGAACTCTAAACATTTCTATTAAAGCTTCTCTAAGGTTTTTATTATTAAACAAAGTTCATAAAGTTGGCATAAACAGAAGTACTGTTATCCCACACTTTATTTATCTATTCTAATAGTTGTCCCCAGACAGATCCTCTTTATTTCTGATCATCATTTTAACTTGTGTTAGTGTCCATCATCATTTACTTTTCTACTCTGTATGAATGGAAGTGGGTATTTCTGTTTGGCTGGTTTTTTTGGGTTTTGGGATTTTTATGGAGAAGCTAGCTTCATCATTCCATCAGGAATGTATCAAGACCAAGACTTTAAAAAAATGGTTTTTGTCAATATTTTCCAGTACAATGTTTCTATTTTCAAAATCCTTTCTTTGGTTTTCAGCTGGAGAAAAATGTTTGCGTGTGTTTCTCCTGAACAAAACTGAAAGCTGAGCCTGTTAAAAATTCAAAAGCTTAGGATTCTTTTGCCTTCTTATCTTAGAGCACTATTCTGCAAATAAATTCCTGTCTTCCTTCTCCTTCCCAGCCCTCCAAGTTCTGCCATTGTCACCTTGTCGCCTTCTCTGACAACCAGAGCTTGGAAGTGTGGTATAATACATTTTGCTATCAGTGAGTTATTTAGTGAGGTAGAGGGAATTCCAGATACAAAAGAGCTGTGTTTTACAGTCCTTGTTTAATTTCCTTCCATACAATGAGGTTGATGTCTCAGGTTAAACATGAGGCCTCATAAGAAAAAAGCATAAAAATGATCAATTTAATTGTAAGTAAATAAAATTCAAAGTACACCAACATCTAATTCAGACCACACATACTTCAACCTTTTTTTCATAGACCTCAGATATGTGAGTAATTAATTGCATCTCAAAATTTTAACAAGATGCTTTATAAACCCTTATGCAGAATCAAAGCTGTTTCTCCAGTGTACTTCCTTACTGGTTCAGATCTTGGAAAGGCAAACATGGAAATGATGAGATTCTCTCTTACTGGAGCTTGTTGTAACTGTGTGGCCTAAATAGCTGAGCAGTGTTTTCTGTCCATTTTGTGCTTGCAGATAACATACACCCTAGTGAGCAGGCATGTCCAAAAATACAAAGAACATTGTCTTATTGTTGCACTGTTAATTTCATTCTTGATTAGAGTCTTGCAAAGGCTGTAAATCAGCACTAGAGACAATCAGAGCTTTCTTTCATTGCAGTCATTTCACAGTGGTTTTAACTCTTCTTCAGTCTCCACGGTATGCAGGAGATAAAGATTTTTTGTTTTCGTTTTCTGTATGAGAACATAATGTTCCCTCTGTGTCTATCAGCTGTTGTGATAACCAGGGATTAATTAAAGAGTCACTTGTTGCTTCTTCTTATATGCCAAATAGCTTTAATCCCTAAAGTTCCAAAGTAATAAAGACGGCAATAACATCCTGCACACATGGGACAAGAAGAACAGTCCACCTTTGTTCTCATGTCATGTTAAACCACAGAAAATAATAAAATCATAACTTAGAAACTTCCCT
This sequence comes from Rhadina sibilatrix, assembly GCA_013400275.1. Lineage (NCBI taxonomy): Eukaryota > Metazoa > Chordata > Aves > Passeriformes > Phylloscopidae > Rhadina > Rhadina sibilatrix. Next base: position 422,682 of record VWYO01018516.1, read on the forward strand.
TGTGAGCAGTAGTGTGTATAGAGATATACTGAAGATTCTCATTCTCCATGGCTTCTCCACAAGATTTTCTAGCTATGGAGGGCAAATGGTTTACTGCAGAGAGTGGCACAGACCCAGCAGAAAATCTGGCTTCAGCAGCAAAACAAAGATCACTGATCAGCAATTCCAAGCAGCTTGTCTTGGAAAGAAGTCATGCATATTTCAGCCAGCAGAAAGAATGCAAGCCTAAAATTAAAAATGAAATTAAAATAATTTTAAAAGCTTAAAAGAAACTAAACAAAAAACCTCCATCCAAACCAAATGAAAAACAACAATAAAACCTAGGAAACACACAAAGCAAATAAACAAACAAAGAAACCAGAAAAAACCCACCCAAGCAGCTGAAAATTGTTAGAGACATAGATTTCTGAACCTTGGATGAACAAGTAGCAGACTGGCAGTCTGATATTTTCACTGCGGTGGTCACTTATGCACAGTGTGTAAACTCCTTTCCTCGTCCTGCTGCATGAAGGTACCACCACAAGAGGCAGGACACCTCAAGGCATAACTGAGCTGTCTCAAGAGTTGTTCTGACCTAAATTCAGATGCACACACCGGGTGTGACTCGTCTGTGGCTCCCTGTCTTCTCTCAGTCATGGGAATAAGAGCCCAACCAACATGTTAGAAAAAAGCTTTGGCATCCCAGCTCCCTGATCTAGGCATCTGTGCGGATGAATCTTCATGCAGCACCTCGAAGTACAGGTGCCTGTATTTTGTTTCAGATGTGCCCTGAGACTTCAAGATGCAGAATTTCTCAACTTGTGGTTTGGAGATTGTCAGAAAAACTGTGATGATTCAACTAATGCAAGACACTGAGAAGAAGCAAAAGGAAGAAGTTAAAATTCTGCAAACAGATCCTCTTTCCATTGGTTTAAAAGCAATTCACAAGACCCTGGAGAATCCTGTGCTTGCAGAGCTGACCTCCTTCAGGTGTGATGACACAGCATTGCAGAGTGCTGTGTAGGCAAATCATTAACACCAAAATGGAAATAACAGAAGGAGGAAGCAAGCTAAATAAAGTGGGATAATTTAGTGTCTGAGGTAGCATTATGCCAAGAAGTCATAAGGTTTTTTCCAGTTACATAATCAGTAGCAAATTATGTTACTTAGGTTAATGGCTTTGAAAATAGTTTTACTAATAGAGCATTCAAAACCTCACTAGAGGAGTTTTAGATGAAGATAATTTACACAAAATACTTGCCAATATCCCGCCTCTTTTCAACTCAGGAAGAAATACTTCAACCATGACTAGAAGCAGTGTGAACTGGGGTAATATCCTGCACTACCCACTATTTGTTGTTCAAATATTTTAACATGAGGATTGACACAAAAAAAGTCCCTCTTTAGAAATAGACAAGAACACAATATCTGGGAAAGATGTTCATTTTAAAGACAGAGAAGAACATTGTGAAATCTTCAAATTTTCCCATCTAATACAAAACTTCACTTTTAATAGAATCATAGAAAAGGTCTATATCTTTTGGCAAATAAATTTGTACTAAATACATTAGACTCAAAAGGTTCTAAGCCAAATTCTCTGTACATATAAATGGCCATTGTAATTGATTGGAGAGTGGAAGTTTGGCTGTCTCTAAAATTAAATCAGTTATAAAGAAATAGTACCCTGCACCAGCTTACGTAAACCAAACCAAGGACACAATGCAGGAAGGTCTTTTAGAGAGTCTCAGTCATCAATCTATACTTGTAAATTCCAGTGAAACAAACAAAGAAACTTTGAAGAGGATTCTCAGAAATTGTTTCTGAAATTTCTCTGAAGTCATTTCTTTTTACCAGAAGATGCAGCAGCATCAGAAAAAGGCCAATTCATCTACTTCCAGCTTACTGGTGATGCTCAGTTTTCCAGTGCACTAGTGCTGTCATCCAGTCTTTTGGTAGCATGAAGGGTGTTGATGAGTTTGCTGGCCTAGGATTTATGTTTGTCTTCTCAGCAGGTAATGTATGAGATAGTCATTTCTAGATGGACCTAACCAATACTTTCTATAGAAACATTTTTATTAATGACTTTTGAGCTCTTTCATCATACTGCGTACCCAAAAGGAGACCTGGCAGGACAGAACATTTAGATTAAATTATGTCAGTTTGAAGAGTCAGACCAAGAGGATTGAAACCACTGCTGCCTAAGTTATTACTCTTGCAGAATGATAATATCTTATTTTTAGAACATTGAAGCATGTCTCACCCTGGAGCTCAAGCAGCACTTTAATAGTTATTAATGGCAGCTGTCAGGTATGCATCTATTGACCAAGAATGAGTCACACTGGCCCTACTAGAAGACCCAGTTAGCTGGAAAGCTGTGGCGTCTTTTTTTTTTTTTTTTTTTTTCTTATTTTCTTTTGTTTTCTTAAAATCCTTATTTTTGTTTTAGCAGCTCATTCTTCTGTAGGCAGTATGATAGTGAAATATCAGTGTGTTTATCTGCAGTAGCCATTAGGACAAACTAATGAACTTGTTTTGGAGATACAAGCAGGTCATCACCTGCTTTGTCAGTAAATAATAATGTTAAGGAGGCAATTTCCATCACTGCAGGTACTCACAGGTTAATTTAGAAACTACCAGCTTTTAATTAATAGTGCAGCCAGCATACTGTGCGGCAAAATCTTGAGGAAAACCTTTCAATTTGTTAAGAAGCTAGAGAAATAAATTTAAAAATACTCTTGATCACCACTAGAGTGTTTTGAAGGTGTCTATTACCAATATGATTGACATAAATGGTTAAAAAGCAACAATTTAAAATTCTACATTATTTTTTCTCCCCAAATTAAATGACTTTCAGACACGTTTCATTTTCATCAGGCTGCAATATTTGCATAGGTTTGACAAATCAGCTGCTGCAACTGTCTTAGAGTAATTAGTACAGACATTTAATATGTGTTTTTCCAGCCAAATAAGGCAACTACAAATAGTATAAAATCTGCAACAACAGTGCCTATGAGGCCTCATGATCAAGCAAAGTCTGCTGTTAAGTTTTTTTGGCAGGAAAGGTCTGCAAGGGCATGCAAACTGCACAGAAAATCCAACCCACAGCTGCCTGCCTGTTGAAAAAAGAGACAGATACAGTGTAGATCTTCATCCTTCATTTCAGAATGCAATTAAAAATCCTGGCCCTTGCCTAAAGGTCTCTCAGAGAGAAACTGCTCTGAAGAGATAATGACACTGACAGAGACAAGAGGAGAGGTCTCAGGAGACCAAGCTGAAGCCCAGAGGGAGTAGACTTTTGTGACTGAAGACGTTCCCGTCCATGCAGGATTTGTCTAATATTGCTGTTTTCAGGTCACCGTTTAGGCCATGCCTTTGCAGTAAAAAAAAAAAAAAAAAAAAAACCAACACTTTAATGAGCTAGAAAAATGGAGAAAGAGCAGGTAAGATGACAGTGGAGGAAAATAGAGAGAAGACAGAGAGAGAAATAAATAAATGAGGGAGTATGAAGTCCCTTTGTTCAGTGTTGTACTAACCTTAGTATAAATTCCCTGCTAAGGTGATCTGATAGATTGTACATTCCCAAACATCTTAGCAGAGACAAAAATCTGCCTGAGCCACAGACCAGCACATATTCACTTTTTATATGCTAGACAATGTCCAATAAAGTGTCCCTGGATGTGAGGATATGCTCTTCTCTCTCCTGATAAACAAGGTGATGATCAACTTTGAATGATGAGCCCTGCTGAATGACCAGAGAGGCTTCTGCATCTAGCCTGTCCTCACCCCTTCACTGGCACTGCTTGATATTGAGCCAGCTTCTTCTTTGAACATGGTTTAAGGCAAAGCAATCTCCCTCCAGTCTCTGCTTCTGCCCATTAAGCCAGAAGTCCCAAATGGGATTCACTTTTCCCACTTGAGAGCTTTGGAAAGAATAGGCAATTATATTACAGCTGTCCTGCTTGCCAACTTTGTTTTTGTCTACATGTATGCCCCAATCTGTTTGTTTTAGCTAGCCAGCTCTTTTGTTTTACCTATCTGCAAGTTTCTTGGTATTCCACATCCAGAAATACGACTGCTGTGTGCACTTCTGGCCTCTGCCCCCTTTTTCTTCAGTATTATGACAGTTAATATGAAAAGTAGTGCTCCTACCTTGGAACAGTCTGTGATGAATTACTAGTAATAACCCAACATTTAATCCTAAAAATTGGGCTACCTGTCAAGTTTGTCTGCAAAGCAATTTCTTTAATTTCCACTGATAGTCCTCTTCTAACAGGGTCATCTTCCCCAGATCAATATCAGCTTAAATGTGATTTGGCTTTGTGATCTCTAGGGGCATTAGCTTGTCCACTTGCTGTGCTCAGGATATTCCATCTTGTTCTAACATTTCAGCTGAACACAAAGCATCAAAAAGGTAGGTGTTATTACTGGCTTGCCTCTGAAGCTGCATGCTGGACGGCAGCTGTGGAGCATCGGCACACAGGCAATCCTATCTTCAATAACTTGTCTTTCCAATGAGTCCGTGGTGTGTTATTCCCATTTTTTGCAGAAAAAGGTCCCTTGTCCTTGGTACATTGCTAGGTCATGCATTCTTCCTGCCATGCTGTGATTCAATTATCTTTTTCCGGGAATTCATGTTTACAAAATTTCTCCTTTAAGCAAAGATGCGTCTGAAATGCTTTGGTAAATGAGACTGTAAAACACATTCCTTACCTCTTCATTGTGTGGGATGGTCTTCTGGTTTGTCACAAAGCTCTGTGCAGATCATCTGCTTATAAACTCGAGAGGAAATGCTTGCTTTCCTCATGTAAATACCATTTTTTCAATGTAGGAGAGTCTCCCCACAACAGCTGTTACAGTCTTTGGAGTTCTTAACTGAACAGGAGATGTATTTCATTCTTAGCTTTATGAAGGCTTGAATGAGTTTTTGTGCATTTTACTATTATTTCAGTTTCCTTTATTCCATTTGTGACTTATGAACAGGTAGCTGCTCCTGGTATTCATTTATATTGCCAGGCTTTTGGGCTATTTATTTATTTATTTTTGTAATAGTCTCCAACTTGGGCACACAGGTCCGATCCTCTTATTAAGAGGATCTGAGATACCTGTGACAGTTTCAAAGAACAGGGTTGCAATATTTCCTAGACAATGGTAATTAAGCACTAATTCCTTGTCGGAATCAGGAATTCCTGATTTCTTACTTCCATGTGGTGAATCAAGAAAAAAATTCTAAAAAATCAGGACATCAAATTTCAGGAAAAGTCAGCAATCCTGTTAAAACTCCAGAAACAAGATACATAGTTCAGGATAATGCTTGCTGATAAGTAAACATGGAGAGAGGGAAAGAATACGTTCCCAATTACAAGATAATTGGGATTTCAACTTATCTCAAAAATTTAAAATATGAGAACAACTTTATCTTCAAAGCTGACAGAAGATAACAATTCCTTTCCATGACATTTGATTTTTCAGGTCCCTTCCGAAAATATTTGATTTTCCAGATCCTCTTTTCGTTCCCAAGTGGAACCTTTGTGGTGCTTTTATGGAAGCAGAACTGTGCTGGACTATCCTGAGATCCAAATGTGCACTTCAAAAACATCTGGAAAACACATATGAAACTTGAAATCCTTTTGTCTTGTGAGTTCTCAAAGTGATTAGAGTGTCAAGTAAATTCTGATGACCCTGGCTGGGAGCCTCTGCCTACTTCCTTTTGGGCTGAGCATCTCCGGGTAGTTCTCTCTGAAATGGACAGAGTGAAGGTAAAGCCTCAACTTACAATGACTAAGACTAAAAATATGAGCCTCTTGCTCTGGTTATTTCTGAGTTAAGAATCCAGACTAAAAAATTTCCTGTTAAAAACGTCCTTTTCAACTCTTATACTGCTATTCTGTGAACTGTTTTGGCCTCAGCACAGCGAAAGCGCATGAAAAATGTTTCAATCAGTTCTTTTCAGTAGCATTACGATGTAGTCTTTAATTATAAATGTTCATTTTTTTGTTCCCCATAGACCTGGGACATCTTGAAATTACTTGTATTTTATTCATATTTTTATTGTTAGAATGCTTTCCAAGCTGAAAAGCATCTTTTTAAAGAAAAACAAAATAAATAAGGAGAAATGGCTCCTCTTTGTTTAGTGTATTTTACATCACAATGGTTGGTGTATTTCAAAATAAAAATAAAATACTGGCATTTTTCACACAGACAGAATTACAGGAGAGTTACAGGTTAACTTGGTGTATGGGCTCAAATTCATTAAATAAAATAAAATTTACCCTTTTCCTTTTGTTTTTACAGGTAGAGGAGCACAATAAATCACAAACAATGTTTGACAATTATAAGTGTTTCTAGCAGCAACTCTGTTAATGTGAAATCATTGGATTTTTACTTTGTTGTAAGTATTTCTGTTGTGATTTCATCTGTCAACAGCTATCCTTTGAGTGGGATAGGAAGCATTAGTCAACTGTGTATTGTGCACATAAATATGCATATGTGAACATATGTCTACATCTGCTATAGTTAGGATAATATTAATCTATGCTCTCACCTACATTTATTCTTATATGTTTATAATATATATGTACTTAGAATCTGCCCTGTACACACACAGGTGTGTATATGGAATTATGCCTCCAACCAAGATGCAAAACCCTAAAGCTATATTTTTCTTTAATGATGGTCAAAAAGACAATAAGCAAGATGTAACCATTAATATCATTTAAGATGCAAATACCCTTTCAGAAAAAGCCTCTCTGCTGATCAAGAATTTCACGATATAAGTTCAGTATTAAACAGATTCCAGTATGATGATGATGAGAGGAATGGACCTCTTCAATGGGGACAGAATGAGAGAGCTGGGGTTGTTCAGCCTAGAGAAGGCTCTGGGGAGACCTTACAGCACCTTCCAGTGCCTAAAAGGGGTCTGCAAGAGAGCTGGAGAGGGACTTTTTACAAGGGCCTGTAGTGATAGGACACAGGGAAATGGCTTTAAGCTGAAAGAGAGTAGGTTTAGGTAGGAAGAAAATTTTTACTGTAAGGATGGTGAGGCAATGGAACAGATTGCCCAAAGAGGCTGCGGATTCCTCATCCTTGAAAGTACTCAAGCCCAGGCTGGATGGGGCTTTGAGCAACCTGGTCTGGTGGAAGGTGTCCCTGCCTATGACAGGGCAATTGAAATGAGATGATTTTTAAGGTTTCTTCCAACCCATCCCATCCTATGATTCTGTGATTCTACGACAGTGTGTGCATTGACAGTAATCTTTTGGTAGTGTTAAATGTGGCTTCACACTGACAATCCCAATTGAGTTTATTGGGCATGCTCTCAGATCCATGCCTTCAGTGCCATATCAGTTCCAGGGCAAAGAGGATCTGGACAGAGAGATCCTATTCTGGATCAGATGGATGGAAAAACTCCAGGGACATGCTGGAGCTCCAAATACAGAGGCTTGGATTCAACTCTCTGAAATGGTTCACCACAGGAACTCAGGGATTTTAGAATCAGTTAGCCACTTGAGAAAGGCAATTGAGTTGAGGTAGTAAAGCTGGCCAATGAACCCAGGGATTGCTCTTATTTTATTTTACTGACTCACACTGGATTTGAGAGGTTGCTGACAGTACAGCCCCCATCCTGCCCGGCACTAGTGCTGTATTCACCTTCCTCCTTCAGCTTCCATGCCACTGTCAGTCCATATAGAAAACTTCTGTGTACCTGGGCTTTTCTATGCCAGTTGGGTACAAAATTCTCTTCTCCTCACAGTGTCAAGTAATTGATATTTAGGTCATCATATCCACCATGCAAGAAGTTTTTCTATGTAGATATTACACAAGGGATCAAGATTTCCTGAGGTCTTCTAGAAGAGTGTGGCACTGTTGCTATAGCATGGAATACAGAATGTCCAGAGAAGTAGGGTACTGGGGGAGGCTGGATCTATTGGTAGCAACACAAAGTGAGACTGTAGCCTTGCACACTCAGTAGACAAGATAGTTCTTATCACAGGTGTGCAACCAAGGAAAAGATGGCCTAAAAGATCCTGTGAGATCATACATGAAATATGATAGAAATAGGATCCAGAGTCTGACTACTAGTGTTTGATTACTCTTTGCAGTAGCAATATATTTTTGCATTTATACTGGAAAAGGAAAGGTATTAAACTGAGAAAGAATGGATTCCAGAACAGATAAAACAGCAAGAAGACCCTTTAAAAGACCCTGAGGAAAGGGTACCTTTTCTCTCCTTTCTTGCTCTTTGCTGTCAGAAAAACACGATTTCATGAATGACTTCATGCTGATCTTCCCTGCAAACTCTTATGTTGTTTTTCATGCTCTGAGTGAGGCACTTTTGGTCTGGGACCAGTGATCCCTTTGAACTCACTTGAAATAAGAGATGACAAATGGAGAAACAGATTTTAATCTTGGCATCTTGGCAGTAGATGGTGATGAGTATTCAAAAATGAAAGATGAACTGTGAAAATGAGAATTGTGTTTTCTTTTGTCTGGAGCTCCTTGGTCCCCAAATTATTCATATTCTGAGGCTGATTCATCATCTTTCTCCTTTTGTTTAATTTTCTTCTGACTGTCTGAATCCAGTGGGAAAGAGAAAGAGCACCTTTAAAACTTTTCATCCTTGATTAATTTTAACTTGAACGAGATAGAAAGAATGAGGCAGTTTTCCCCGGTGCCTTCATTTTGCATTCTTTCCCTGGGAGCAAAGACAGACTGATAACAGCTGAACAAATTTTTTAGAATGAGAAAAGCAGGTGTTGTGTGTGAGATGTTGGTCTCTAGTGAGAGTGGTCATCAGTGCCATGAAATCATTCTCTTGAAAGCCCTTGGTCCTGCTGAAAGTTTGATTTTATTTTTTTTTTTAATACATCCATGAAAATACTGCAAAAAGTGTTATGTCCCAAATTTTTCTTAAGGAAAGAAAGATAGATCTGCTCAAAAACAACCCTACAATACCCTGCACCTGCTCTCTAACTATGGTTTCTGCTTTCTTGAACTAACCATTTCTACCATTATTTTGTCAACACATTCACTTCAGGAATCTGGGTCATTTGAAGTATGTTTTACTGCCTTCTTATCTGGCATAGAGAAGAGCAAAAGGGTCACATCCATCTCCGTAAATTTTTTTGTATCTTCTTCATTCCAAACTCTAGTTAAAAACTTCCCCAATTAAACCATGCCTTCTATGGTTTAGCTCTGCTTATTAGAAAAAAAATATCACTGTAGACCATCGTCCTTACACTTTGGAAATATCAGTAATTATCTTACTCTTATATGTATGCATGTTCACAAATGTATCCTGTTCACTCTGTGCTCTAAATGTCTTTTCATGTTTATCTCTAAGTGCTCTCTATAGAGTATTTTGGAAGAAAGAATATTCTTGCTATCTGTCTTGTCAGAAAAAAGGTGCCTGAAGTAGATGATGCCATTGATAGATATTGTTGCTTTTCTTTCAGGAAATTATGGAAAGAATTATGGAAAAGAATACACAGAGAACTAATGCAAGTAAACCTATTTATTAGTAAACCTATTCCAAAGCTTTATAACAAGTTTAATCTATATAGCTTCAATTTTTTTCTCACTTGCAAATTTACTTCAATATTTAAAATACTCTAAATCACTTTCCATAATACCCCTTTTGCTTATTGGTACAAAATTCAAGGTCATTTAAGACAAAAGAGAAACCAATGTCTAGCTTAGTGTCCCCCATTTCCTCTTCAAAGACTTCCTTGTCCATAGCATGGTTCATCCATCACCTCTGCTCTATGTCACTTAGTGACCAGCAGCACCTTCCCCACATGGGGAAAAAATAAAAATTGTGTCTGTTTTCTTCAGAAGTCTGTGGGGCATTTTTAACACTCACCATGTCTGACGCCCAGGAGCCTGCTTTGTGAGTGGCTGCGCACAGCTTTCTCTGCTGCTCTCCATTATCATGCAATGACCTGCACGAGAGTTTAATACCAGGCAGACAGAAACTTGAGCAAGAATTATCTGTACATCATGTCCCACAGGTGGCTTTGTGCTGACCCTATACAAAGACATGATAGTGAAAGAAACAGTCCAACACCTTTAGTGTTAGGCATCAGGCAAGTACAACCACAGAAAAGGCAAAGAAGCTTAAAGCAGATATCTAAAAGTTTTACATCTACACTTAGAGGCAGTCAGGCTTCCAACATTTCCTTCAACATCCCCAGAAAGAAATAACAACTTCTAAAGTACTATTTATATGGAAGTAATTTGGGTACCTGTAGGACAGATCACTTTCTTGATTTCCCTGTGTTTTCTTATTGAAGGTGATTGGCTTGGGCTTAAATGGCCGGTCTGACACTGTAAAAGTGAAGGAAGATCCCCCTAGTTCACACAGCCTGGAGGTAGCTGTACCCATATGGCCTGTCTATTTTACAAAGTGGGCTTTACCTGTAGCAAAAGATTCAAGGTTTTGCCCTAAATTCTTGCAGGATTTGTGCTTTGTGAGTTCTGTAAAAGCAAGCATGATTAAACTATTGGAAGTGGTCTGCCTGTACATAAGCTGAGCTGTAGAATTTCTACAGGGTGACATGTTTTATACACTCAGTGTTTTATAGTCCAACATAGTCCATAGTTAATTTAATAAATAACACACACAGTATCAAGTTAAACACATTTAAAATTTTGTAAGTTGAGGGTTTTGGTATTGTGTGATGTTAAAAATTGTGACAAATCCAAGAAAATAGTTATTAGAAAAAGGCAAAGAAAAAGTATGTGAGAAAAATCTAAGCCAGTGTTCTCCCAGATAGCATGTTTAGATTTTGTTTGGCATGCTCTTTGCTGCAGTATACCAGTGTATGATAGATAGGGAGAAAAATTACACAGATTTTACAGAAAACTGAAAAAATTTACATATCTTTTTTTGGATACCTAACTACATTTTTTTTTGCTGCATCTTCTCTCATGGCAAATTTAGACAGTTCTGTTATGAAGATATCCAGCATGCTAACCCTGATCCTCCCAAATCTCTGCCTTTCATCATGTTCATCAAGTTGTTCTGCCTGTTGTTCCAGTCACTGCATGTTTCAGTGTGAAAGCTCCTCATTAGTACATGTATGGGAGACAACACAAGAGGCAAACATCTTGAGATCATTCATGCACATGATATTTATTATAGCTAAATGAAAAAAATTGTCACTACTGTGAAAAGATGGACTGAATGTTTCTTTTTCCAAGATTTTGTTTCTCTGCTGGGCATGAGACATGTTTAAAAGTGCTCACCTTGAAACAGAGAGCTACTGGTTGCTGACCTATGCTCTGCAGATTACCAGGACTTTCATTGGAAAGTTTAGAAGTGGGAAACTGATTTTCTTCCACTTACCAGCACATTAGAATGTTTTGGCCATATAAAAAGCATCTCAATTAAGTCAACAGCTTTTCTTGAGATTTTGGGCGCATAGTTATCAGACTGTAAAGCTGATTTGACAAGTGGCAGTACTAACATCAGTTTATTTTTTTCTTCACTTGAATAAAATTCATGGTAAATTTTATGCATAACCTGTACAAATCCAGTGGGAAAATAAATTTTCTCTATGGCTTCATATTTGTAAGTCTAACTCACCATTGCATGCTTCAGTTTTATATTTCAAAAGTCACCCATTTTCTTCATGTGCAGTATTTTTGGCCTATGCATCAAAGCCTATAGATTTTAATAATTATGCACTTAAAAATCTGCTGCAGCTCCAAAACCCATCCTGGTATCTTGTTCTGTGGTCTTCCAAAACTGCCTTTAAAATCAGTGCCAACTTGTCTACAAATTCTGTGCTCACAAAACATTTTGTGTGGCTTTTTTTGGTAAGTCTAATTTTAAATCTTATGGTCTTTGATGGATGTACAAATTCATTTAATCAGTCAGTTATCCTGCAATATAGGCATCTGAGTCATATGCTCTCCACCAGCCTTTGCTTGGTTAAACAGCAGATGGATGAAACAGCTGTATAAATCTTTAATCCCTGTGACAGCCTTTCTTTCATTTATTTTTTGACTTATGTGGTTAGTTTCACTTGTGTGTTCTTCCAATTAGGGAGTTAACCAATCTCTGTCATTCAGATCTATTTAGCAAGCTTTGTCTTTAGCTTAGGAAATTTTACTTTTACATTGATTCTTCAAGTTATGCATTAAATATTTAGCCTGCATTTGAAGTAATAATGATGTAGTTATATTTCTGTTCATTATCTGTTAATCTATCAATGTTAGAGATATAATAAAATCACACATTATCATGACAGTTTGTAGTTACAGTCTCTTTCTTTGGAACTTCTTTGTGAGATAATTCCCTACCTCAAAGCTATTAATTTTCTAATCAATTCTGCTTTTTTCACACTGTTCTGGTTTGCAGTTACACGATTTCTTTAATCTCACTATTTCAACATAATAATATAAATCTAAACTGAGAGACAGTGGCAGAACTATCTGTTGAAGTGTACATCTTTTTAAAGGGTTAAACTTAGCTTTTTTATAGATTACTGTCATTTATGAATATAAATTTTGAAACACATTTGATCACTCTCCAGAAGAATAAAATAATACTTTGTTACCATGATTAAGGGAGGCGCTTGTAAGAAAGCATGCATAGTACTAATCACTGAGGAGAATTCCTAAGTAGATTTAAAGAGACACAACGCATTTTGTCTCTGTGATCCAAGGACTGCAACATGGGAAATTTCATGCAAAGGCAAAGAACTGTTTAATGCATTTGAATATTGAGAAAACATAGGAAGAGGGTGTAATCTCATTTAATCATGCAGCTCAAACAGAGAATAGAAAAATTACCCTGTAAGAATGAATTTGGGTTTTTTTTATGGAAAAAAGCATGTTCAGATGGTTGGTGTGGTTAGAGTACAATCAAAACTAATTTGCATATTTCCCCCACCAAAGAATGTCTTGTCTTGTCCAGGGTTAGAGTAACAATGCAATCATTTTTTCTACTTAAACAAAAGAGAATGGGAGACAAGTGGTGAATATCAATGCTGAGTTAGGAAAGGCTGTTGTGGCACCATATTCTGTTAAGTGTACCAGCAGTGTTTTGGCTAATTTTGCCACTCCATGTAGTAATTTAATTTCTGCGTTCCAAAAAGCTCAACACAAAAATCCTGAGACTTTGCCATCAGAAAAGAAATTTGCATAGGGAAAAGAATGGGAATAAACAATGCTAGGAAAATTAAAACTTTCATAACCATTATAAACATGCCTCTAGACCATAATAAATAAAGCTCCAGGATACCACTCGAGATGCTGAGAGGACAATGAGACTCAACAAGCTATCTCATGACCTTGAAATTCTTTAATGCTACTAAGTCCTAAGGGATGCTTGAAATTATTTAATTCTTTACGTTTGCTCTTGTGTGTTCAAAGCCTGTGGAATAGCATAGGAGTTGGGACCAAACTATTCATAACCAGCCCTCCTCTGCCTGTGAATAATACACTGTCTAAGTGATGTAAAGTGTGTGGCTGTGAGGACATGTGATGTTTCTCCCTTCACCTTGGTATTTCAAGGATATGATTTATAATAACCTCATCATTTCAAGGTTGGAAGTTGACTGAATTCATGCTCCCTCCTTAATAGCTTTTCAGCCCTGTGTGCTTTTGTTATCATGTCTCATATCCACACACGCGGGAGTTTTTATCAAAGTGAGAGGAATCAGAGTGACCACAGTGTAAAGTAATTTTGTTCAGAGAAGAGACTCTTGGTGATTTCTTCTTTGCAAGGTAGCCCAAAATACAGAGGGGTTCATGCCCCTGTATAGAAATACAATCTCACATAACCAATGCTTTGATGTTTTTGATGTGTTTCAACCATTTCTGAAGTATTTCTAAGCATATTAGCTATGATATATGAATGCATTCTCAATGTAGGGAAATAACCTTGAACTTCAACTACATTACTGGAAGAAAGGATCTATTCTTCATTCCAAAGATATGTGTAAAAGTATTTAATGTAAGAAGCATTTCTCATTTCAGCTCTAAGGAAATATAAATTGCCTATACCTGTATAGAAATCCCCCTTTGAACTTCCAGCTTGATATCAATACTTATTTTGCTTGCAGTGTGATGCCAGTTGCATGTCCCTTGTTTATTTTCCTCTGCATCTGTATGCAAAAAATTCCTTCCTATCAATATCAGTTACCCACATGTAGCCAGAAGAGATTGGATCTCACCCCATTTCAGCAACATTTTCCAAACTGTTATAGCTATGAGATGAAATCTCATTTATTTTATGACCACAAATTCCAAGACGGAACAGGAATAATTTCTTTCTCATGGAAAGAATTTCTAAGCCTCTGAGATGATGCAACACTGTCTTTCCCAAGGAAAGTAGCTTAAAAAGCTACTAAATTCTCAAAGAACTTAACTTAAAAGAGGTTTAAGTGTCTTTTAAAATTGAATATATTGTACATATCAACATATCTGGTCTTCTGTTGCTATGGAACTAGGAAGAAAGTTAAATCTCTCCCTTTACTTGATTTAACTGGTATGACAGATAGTGACATATAGGAAAACCCTTTCTGCATTAAGATTTCTAGAATTTTCCTCATATTTTATCTGTGTGGTTTGAACTGGTTACTGTTGTCCTGTCATTCTAAAATAGATAGAATGACAATTAAATATTTCATAAGCTTAAGGTAATCCTCATTGAGCAAAACACACTTCTGTACTTCTAGTCCAGGCAGAAAGATGTACTTGATATTCATTAATACTTTCTCTGCATATTTCCGGCTTTTAAATCTGATAACTCTTAAAACCACAATGAAGGAATCAACATTAAATATATTTTTAATAATCCCATTGTGATTATCTTTGGACAACATAATTTACACAGCAACTGTATAACATTCTTGATTTTTTTACCCTAGGGGTGTGGAGGGCTTCATTTCAAGAAAACTAAAATCCAAAACGCTGATATTGTGTCCAAACAGACAGGAGACTCAAAACCATTTATTTTAGGGCTGCATTTTGTAGGAGTCAATCATGTTTATTATTATCTACAAGTCAGTGGCAGGTGTCCAGAAACTGCAGTCTGTGCTTTTTTATTACATATGTGTGCATCTACGTATAGGCATTTTAATTTCTACATACATACACACGCATCTAGTGCATGCATCTACTGGCTTTTAGGTGAAAATATTCATGACTATGACTTGCTGATTGTTTTCAAAGACAGTGTAAAAGATTCACACCAATATTTTGCCATATTTTCCTGAACACATGCATGTGTTCAGGAAAAGTGTTACTGATAACATCTTGGAGAAAGCCTCTGAGCCACAGACATTTCAGTATGTCACAGCTGGAAGAATAGTTTACATAGACATTCAGCATTAAAATAAAACAAATTTTTTGGAAGATGGAATAAAGCATCGTATTCCAAAGGAATTCCTCAGAGAGGCACTCCATATTTTAGTTTCAAGGAAGTAAGCTAGCAGAAAACAGAACATATTATTTGATAACCTTGTGCATCTTCTCTGTGAATCTGAGAGCACTGCAGTTCAATAGTGGGACAGCAAGTTTTTCATTTGCCATGAAATGTAAGGTGGAAAATTCTACATTAGTAGAGGAAAAAAAAAAGGAAAAAAAAATGTTTCAGTGTTAGTTCGATTCTGGAATTTTTGCTGTAATTGAGAATAGGTTGAAATGAAACACCTTAGCAGACCTAGGATAGCTTCAACACAGCTGGTTATCTGATTATTTTCAACAATAAAATATTTCAAGAAAATATCACATAGCACATAAAAATCGCATATTTATACATTGAACTAAACTTCTGTTTTGTGTGGAGGTCTGTCATCTTATGCTTGTTTCTTTTCCCAGAGTTTAATGATCAACCAATTTATGCCATTTAATAGCCACTTCTTATGCTAAATAATTTAATTTTCTAAATTTTCTGTTGCACATGTAAAGATAGTAATATCCACCTAGGCAAAAGTATCTGCCTTGTACAAATATTAGTCATCCTGCTGCAGGAACATGATGTGACAAATATTACTGTTTACCTACAAAAGACACTCTTTCCCTATGAAATCAACAGTCTATACATTGAATTTCTTGATACGTGTGCAAATTATTATATGATAGACTATCCCTATTTGTTATTTTCTCTTCTGTTACTTAACATTTGGTTCTACAACTATCCTAAAACATATAACTGACATCAGCTTGATCAGTATTTTGAGAAAATGTATTTTAAGATGAAGGTTAATTTGTGAAGGAATGATTCAGCTAGAAACACACATGTGGTACAAGTGCACAGAATTCATGGAAAAGTGGTGGCAAATGCTCCCTAAAGCCCCCTTGTAGGATAGCCAAATGGAAGGAGTACACATCGTTGTCAGACCACCTCCCAGAGACAGACTAGGCATTTGAAGATAAGCATGACTGGCCCATATTTAGCAACAGGAACAGTTATCCGCACTCCCTTTCCTACAGCCCCACCACATTTCTGCAGTTTGTGTTTGGCCTAGCCAGCAGTGGGCTTGGGCATGGTATGGTACACCTGCCTTGCCTTTCACTCTGACTCCCAAGATCTCTCAGTCATGATAAGGAAATCGAGAGTAATTTTTCAATAAGTAAAATATCTGAAACATCTTTTAAAGAATTAATATTCTAGGCTACAGTGGTCAGGCTCATCTTTCAAAAATATCTTAGTCTCAGTTATAGTTCCTCAGACCTGCTGAGTCACTGTAGATAAATCTCGTCAATAATCAGGGTTTTATGAAAATAAGGTAATGATGTTAATTTGGTTTGAGAGGTATTCTTTGATCTTCTGATGAAATGTCTTCTGTAATAAGCAGAGAGTTTATTACTCAGAAAGTATAATATTCTTTTCATCTGGCAATATTCTTGAAAATCAAAGAAACTTTCAAGACTTGCCTTTCTACAAATCAGGAACTGAAATTGTTTCTCCTTTCCCTTGTTTCATCTTGCCTTTTTGAGCCTGTAAGAACCAAAAAAAAAAAAAACATGGTAGACCATGATATCTGCAGATGTTGATAGTCCATTCACACAGGACAAAGCTGCTGAAGAAGGGAAACAAAAGGACTTCTGGAGAAGCAAAGTCAAAAGTCAAAGAGATCAAATAAAAACTGCTGCTCAGTCCAGCTAAATAAATAGTAGCAACACATATGACAGATGATATCAGCCTGGATGAAACAGAGAGTGACATTTTTTCACACCTTGCTTTTCTCAAAACTCACTTCTCAGCCAAAGCAGATAACACTCCAACTGAGAAAAAATTATTTGCCATGAGTCTTGACAATATGGAAAGGGGATTTTACATTGAGAAATTCTTGGCAGAATCTCCAATTTCTGCTTAAGGAATATTACTTGGCTCTAGACTGAGATGATACTGATGAGGGAGAGACAATGAAAGGTAGATGATAAAGAAGGAAAAGGAAAAAATATTTTTTTCTTTTAAATTTATATTTGAATTTTAGCAATTCTTATATGTTTACAACTGTGCAAGTTGTCTGCTTTGTAAGTAACACACATACATTAAATACACTTTCTATGTAAAGAAACTAATACTGATCTTCACTTTATCAAAAAATATCTTCATGATTGTCCATTTCTAAAAGGGAGGAAGTGTTAGTCTGAGGTCTTTAGGCCACAGACTGGTCTCTCTGACCTTGCTGCTTAGGGAAAGCCACACAAAAGGCAAGCACTATTTACTGTGATAAGGTCTCTGAATGATGCAGAAGAAATTGTTCGCTCAAAAAGAAGCAAGCAGTACATACACAGGATTCTTTTTTGTTACCATTGTTTAGGCTTCAATTCAGCAAAGCACTTGAGCATGCTTTAAATCCATTAATTGTTGTTAATTAGTTAAGACCCTCCTGTAACACTGACAGCTTACCTTTGAAGATACACTATTCAAATTCTCCACACTGTACAATGAGTAAGACTTTTTCATGGGCTTCATTTTCTGTCTTCTCTGGCTTTTCTTCTTTCATGCCCAGAGGACTGTTGCACCATGCTAGAGGTAGAAAGAGTCCATAACCTGCACCTTTTAGCAATCGCCTTCAGTTTTATTGTTGAATTTCTGGTTTTCAGTTCTGTGAAGTGCCTGTGCTGGGCTAAAATTAATTGTGACTGAAAAAGAATGGCATTTTCAAAGTTGTTATGACAATCTGCTTCCTTCATTGAGATGCATAAGGCCTAGATATTCCATTTTTTTCCAAGGCCACTTGCGTAACTCTTAGCAAATATATTGGCTATGTGGTTGATGACTCAATTGTCCTGGAAAAAAATACTGCATTGACAAATCTACTTGTACTTCTGAGTGTCACCAAGTAAAAGATATTCATTCTTAAAGCAGGCATTTCCTGCCAAATCCTCAATCAAAATTATTAGCTATAGTTAATAAAAGCAGTTCTGTGGGGACTTAGTTACCATTCTCCATTTTCAAGTTAGAAAGACTTTGAGTCAAGAGATCAATTTTATGTATTCCTGAGCACCTATCACTGATAGGTCAGATTAACATACTGGTCGAATTTTTCTAGTTCTTCTGAAAGAAACATAGCTCTTTCAAAGACTAGCTTTTCATTCAATTCACTTTTTTTCCTTATTCTTTGAAGGAAGGGAGCCCAAAGAGACTCTGTTAGTGATTTTCCCTTCCTCACTTTGAGCACAGGTGAACTGAAACCTTAAATTTGAAACATTTGCCATGAACAAAAAGAAATCTGAATTATTTCTCAGTGCTATCTATTAAAATTCAAACTTCATTTCTATCAGCCACAGTTTTCTGGAGGGCTTGTCTTTGTCCCCTTTTGCACCAGAACAGGCATGCCACAATAATTTTATAAGCCCTGTGTTTCTTCTAAAGCTAGAAGGCAAAGCAGTGCTTCAATAGCTCCTGTGAAAATATAAACCTACTGTTTGGTTGTTGTTTAACTTACTTTTCCTTTTTTAATTTTTCCTTTTTTAATTTTTCCTTTTTAATTTCTCCTCCTTCATTGAAGTAATTTTTTCCAGAAAATAAAGTAGACGTGGGTGGATTTGGACTAAATGATGCTTACATTTAGTACTTTAAATAGCAGTCAGAATTGGATCCATTGTTAGAGTCGATGGGAAGAGGCAGAAGGATGGAAAGTTTCACTAGGCTGCAGCAGCCAAGCTAAAGAGATACAGTCAACCAGGGAGAACAGAGGAGAGATTTTTGGATAGACAGAACAAGAATAGCCAGATAAGGACTATGTCAAATAAGGCCACAGTGTGAAGAATGAGGATGAGGACTGAAGGAATGCAGAAATGTGGAGAACTTGAAGTTATTGGGTGACCGGTCAAGTCAAATAAAGACATGGAGATTTGGATAAGGCTTGGAAGGAGTCAAAGAGTGAGCTTCAGAGCTGCAGAGCTTGAGCTCTCCAGGATAATGGAGGGCTTAGAGGGGAAGAGATTTGGAATTGAATGAAGCCTCTCTTGTCAGGGCAAGCCTAAAATCAGAATGAAATAGAGGATAAGAAATCTCTAAGAGGCAATAATGTGAAAAGCCTGTGTTTGCCTGCTAGCCAGTTTTATTAGGTCCCTAATACACAATGACAACTGCTACCAAAGCCATAATATGTACAGAGTACAGTTGTCTTTGGAGAGATACAAGCATAATCCTGATATGTCTGAGATAAAAGGTTAAATGTTGGATGGATTGGTGAGCAGGTGCCACCATGCACTGGGAAATGTAGAATCCTCTTTTTGTGGTTTAAAACCAAATGATAAAGCAGTGTCTAACTAAAATTGGATACAAAAACAACTTAATCACAGATAAATGCAACTGTACAAATTTTTGTACTTGTCTGCTCTGCAAGTGGGATGGCATTGTTCAGGAGACAAGTTGGCTGAGTTAGACTAGATGTTAGCCATGTTATGCTATGCAGACCTTATCCAGGCTTGGAGTTCTTTGGGTCCTCTCCTGATGATAATCTATGACCATGATTTGATAGGCAAAATCAAATTCTTGGTTGTGTCATTGAAATTTGTGCAATGCCCAAGAACTGTCACCATTGCCTTGTGCTCGCAATCTGCTTGTCTCAAAGACTACACAATAAACATTAGGTTGCTTACTCTCTTCTGTCCTTAAAAGTAAGTTACTCCTTTATCCTGTTGAGTTAACTAAAGTCCATATGTTAATAGTATGTCAACAAGACCCAGCCTGTGTGAAAAGCTACACTTCCACTTTTTCTTCTGTTGACACACCCATAAATATCCATACAGATTAGTTCATGCATTGCCATGTGTGAAACTATATATACACATTGAGACATCCTCCAGATCTTAATCTCTGAACTGATTGTTAATGCCATTGATATGAGAGTTTGTCTAAGTAAAATTACTCATTACAAATGTGACATTATTCACATAGTTACAATTGTCCAGTTACTCACAACCTCATTTATCATTCTCAGTGCTGTTGAGCACCAGGGTCAAGTTAAGGTCTTTTGTGGAAGACACTGCTTGCCATCTAGTGCCTTGCCCATAGGTTGTTATACATGTATTTTTGTACACCTGCCCTACTGCAAATCTCCTCACCACTCATTTTCCAGCAGTCTGTTGTGAGAGTCATGGTAGCAGAAGTGTTTGTGGGTGGATGGCATATGCTGGCACTACATGTAGCACATAGCAGCCCTCTAAGCACAGCAAAACAGATTTGGTATGTCATGATGTCTTTTTTTGACCTTGGTGGCCCAGATGGGTTACCCAAATATTTCCATCTGCGTTTTTTCCATTGTTTAATTCATTCCCACACAGCACTGGCTGGCATCCAGGAGTTGATATGGACATCCAATGTACTCCTGGCAATTAGGGCAGTAACTAAAGTGGTTATTCTGTTCCTACTATTTCAGTTGCTTTAGGGACAGGTGTTGCAGATCTCCTCCTTCTGGGCTATGTGGCTAGCTTCTCATCCCCAGTATCTTCAAAATCCCAGTGATTTTCTTCAGTTTCCATCAGCAACCTGTAGGATATTTTGTACTCTGCCAGCGTCTCAGATATGGCACAGGGTCACTGCTGCACTGCAACTTGCTTCACTTGTTGAAAGGCTTACTATTATTTAACTTTGATTTGTGCATGGATCACTTCATCCTCTCTTGTTACTCTCATCTTTTGGGGATAACTAAAGGCCATATCCTAACACTTTTTTCAACAAGGCGAATTTTACTCTAACTCTTGGTGGAAAGTAAGAGTGATTTTCTGCTGCATGCAAGGATGAGGGTTCCTGAGACATCTGTAAGGGAAAGAGAGGGTTTTGAGTTGAGAGGAGAAGGTTAGATCAGGTGTAGTGCCTCAAAACATGGCTAGTTACAGTCAGGACTGATTTCAGGAAAGTGGTGCAGAGGGGAATTCTCCCATTCCTTTCCTCCACTCCATGTAGGATAACTTTCAGTTTCTTTATCCTTTTGAAAACATAATTGTAACCCTGGAAATACAATAGGCTAATTACCATAAGTCTATTAGGCATATAGCATATTTTAGGCTGTTTGGTAAATAGACAAGTGCATTGAGGGTGGTTGGGCACTGGAAAAGGCTCCACAGGGAAGGGGTCACAGCACTAAGTCTGACAAAGTTCAATAAGTGTTTGGACAATGCCCTCAGTCATGTGCTGTGATTCACTGGGAAGTGACAGTAATTACTGGCCAATGTAAATCATCAGCCTGCTTTTAAGAATATTCCCTTCAACACACAAAGAAACCAAGTAGTTCACAAGGACTCTGTGAAGACATTCTTACACTGAAATGTTACCTAATAATTTAAATAGGAGTGATAACATTTTGTTTACTACATTGGGTCAAAAGTACTTGCCTTTGGTCAATGATAAATTGATCAGTACTACACACAGGGAAAGTATCTCACACTTTAAACCAAGCTATACTGAACATGTGGGAAATATATGGGTTTACAATATCAATAATAGCTAAAATTTCATCATTTTCTCATCAGGTTTTCTCATCAGGTTTTCTCTATTTTCTGCACTTTAAAAATCTATTCTGACACACTGAAAGCTATATGGTAGCTGAATCCAATAAACTATTCAATCTTTTTTTTTTACTACAACACCATGACTCTAGGAAGAAAAGCCTGAGAAATCTAATTGAAATTGTCACTGGCTTTATTGAAGAGCAAAACCTCCTGTTTTTCTGATGTCTAATAATGGATTGCACAAATCTGTATTTTTAATAAATTTTGGACTACAAAAAAAAAAAAATCACATGAATACTTGAGGAAATACTGGAGCCAAAACTGAGCAAAACTTTTCTTTACACACATGCTTAAAATTCACCAAGCAAAATTCCTTTTGCATTTCAGCTGATGAAGACAGTACTTTTTTCAGGGTTTTTTTCCTCTTTTTTTTGTCTTCTCCAACTATAGTCAAGTGAGGAAACCTCTTTATGGCAGGCACTATAACAATGATAATGGTGATAAATTGAATTCCCTGGCAACCAGCATCTTTCTCATTCTGTATGCAACATACTACAGGACTCCCAGCTCAAACTGGGAGGCAAAAATGCCCACTGAGTATGTGCAATAGCCAAGGACTCACAAACAGCCCTCTGCAAAACATATCTGCACCTCTCTGCAAAACTCTGAGTGCATTCAACAACCGCTAAAAATGGGGCTGTTTATGCTCATTTTTTCTAAAAGAATCTCTAGTATCTCATCAGTCATTAAACAGGAAAAATATTTGAGATGAGAATGGAAGTTCTTATTAGCATTTTGTCTCCTTTTTTTACAATCTTGCATTGTTTTTGGTGTAGAGAATATTTTTTCAATTTTCACAGCTTCTGTGGTCAAAAATATCTTCAGAGCACTGTGTGAACAAACATAACGGTATGATGAAGGAGGTTCCTGCCTGTAGTTCATAAAAGCTCACCAAAATTCTTTTAGTGATCAGCTGATTTTATTTGGTGATAGATTTTTAGAATGGAAAACTAGCCATGGTATAATATAACTCAGATTAAAAGCTGCTAAACATCCCATAAGAATAGAAATTGGAAATTAAGGACATTTCTCTTCCACAAGAACATTCTTCAAAACCCTCTGCCCTAAGCAACTGCTGTGGTTTAACCCCATCTGACAGTTAAGCACCATGCAGCTGTTCACTCATTCCCCCACTTTGGCACACTGGGGAGGAGACTCAGAAAGAAAAGGTAATCCTTCCTGCTTGAGATAAGAACAATTTAATAATAGAAACAAATCATTAATGTTATTATTTTCATTGTGTATTTGCTAATAATAGTAATAATAATAATTGTAGTTGCAAGGAGAGGGAGAGAGAATAACAGAACCCAAGAGAAACAAGAGCTCACAAAACTGCTCCCCACCCACTGACCAATATTCAGCCTGTCGCCTCTTCAATCCTCTTCCAGGTAACTCCCCCAACTTACATATATGTTCTATGGTATGGAAAGTTCCTTTAGCCAGTTTGGGCCATGTGCCCTGGCCATGCTTTCTCATGGCCTTTTATGCAGCTCCTCACTGGAAATTCATGGGATACCGAAAAGTCTTTGAGTTCAGGCAACCTCTAGGCAAGAGCTGAAACATTCATGTGTTTTCAACATTATTTTCATACTAAACCCAAACCACAGCATTTTATCAGCTACTAAGAAGAAAATGAATTCTGTGCAAGCCAAAACCAGAACACCAATCCATCTAACCTGAGTATACTTTTCTTACAAGGCATTCTACGAGAATATTTTGACTGAAAAGTTTTAGACTGCGAGACTGATGAAGACTGTAAACATTTATATCCACTTTTGAAAGCCAAAACTAGTGAAGGAAGCATACAACAACAGAAGTACTTGAATCTGAGTTTTCACATGATACTCTCACGAGTTTGTCATGTGTACTCCCTTTATGAAATACTTATTTCATTCCATCATCTACCCAAAGACCAATTTCAGCCCTCCTGCTCTTGCCCACACAGAAACTTAAAAAACATCTCTGTAGGATTAAATTAATTATGTTTATGTACAATCTTCTCATTATTCAATTTTTAAGTTTTCTAAAAGATGAAACAACTTTACTAGATGGGACAGACCACTCTTCAATCATGATAAGAAGTGCTAATTAAATCCCTTACTGCAAATGAACATTTGTATTTCATTGTCTTTGCAAATGTTCCTGTTAGGAATCTATACCTGCAGTACTCAAGATAGATGTTTCTAATCCTTCCCTGCTATTTATAACAAGGCAGTCTGTGATCTTACTTTCCTTACAGCCTCCAAGATGAAATTATTTTTTGGTCATTATGAGTCAAGGTGTATTATTCACCTGGAATTTAGAATGATTTTTTTAATACTGCTTATAGCTCCTATCAATAGCTTTGCATTTATTCTGTTTTTGTTTTTTGTGTTTGTTTTTTTTTTTTTTGTTTTTTTTTGTTTTTTTTTTTTTTTTTTTTTTTTTTTTTTTTTTTTTTTTTTTTTTTTTTTTTTGATAGGTCTTAGAGCCTTCATTAAGATTGATACTCCAGGTTCTAAAAATTGGCCAATCACATACAAATCTCCAGCAAAGTGTAAAATATCAAAGACACTACCTCAGGCACCGATGATGGCCAACAGAGCAGGAAAATATGCAGAAGTTTCAATTCCCATTTTCTGAACACATACAATAAGATACAGACCAGGTAGATAAATGAGAACCTGTGATCCACACAATACCAGTAACTTCACTCAACAGCTCCTTCTGCAAGAGGCTGCAAATTTAGGAATGATATTTTAACAATTTAGATGAACAAAACTTGCTTCATTGAGTGCTCATTCGTTCTACTGGCATCTTCATTAGAGAATTGCATTCTGTTCCAGATAAAATTGTTTTCCTTTCAATTTGAAGAGGGACTATGTGTGCAGAATTATTCCTTTTAATTAATCCTTTTTTCACAGTTAAAAAGCATTTTACATTCAGGATTTCTGAAAGGGTTTGCATATGAAAGAGCCTAGATAGTGCTTACAACCTGGCAGATGTGGTCAACTTTTCAAATCTTTAGTTTCTGTGTCACAAAGTTGTATGTACTTGTAGCCTGCACTTACAAGCACCTGATCTGAAAGGAAAATAGTATATTTTTTTATTATTTTCTTGAAGCTAATGTTCTCTGGCTCTGCAGACTATGAGGGTTTTTTCCAGACTTTAGAAAAGGTAAGCATATTTAACTGATTATGGTGGTTTTGCTGAATGTTGTGTGAAGGTTATTGCAAAAAGTAAAATATTTTCTTCAACTTAGAAAGTATTTGTTCAGCAGTACTCAAAATACCTTCTTTTTATTAATTATTTAATTATTTCAAAAGATAAAGCAGACAGATTGGGCAAGATTGGTATCTGGTCATAGGTTAAGCTTCAAGAATACTGGCAATATGGATTCACATTTCTTTAGTTTAGAAGTGCAAAATGACTCAAATTTTCCACAACTGCAAATTGAAAGTCTTAATTCAGCCCTATTTATTTAAAAACTTTAGATATATAAAAAAATTTTAGCTTTAGATGTAATAAAAAAGCTTATTTTGATGGCAACCAGTAGAATGTGTAAATCTTTAATTAAATATCCAGATTTGATATGCAGCCAAAACAAATGAATATTTCATCTGTAAAAATATACTGTATTCTACCCCTCTTAAGCATATAAATCATAACAGACAAAATGAGACTTAAAATAGATTAAACTTGATGTGAGAAAAGACTTGAAATTACAAATGTTGCATTGCCATCCACATAAGTATTTTCTTTTAATTTAGTTATAATAGCGATCTCTGTATTTATATCAAAAGTTTATCTGAACAGACTAAAAATATATGGTTATGGTATATTAAATATAAAAATAGAGTCTATGCATTTATGGAGACTAATGATAAAGCTCATATGTGAGGAAGCTGGAACACATGGAGTGAAAGATGTCCTCCCACTAGACAGCTAGGATTCAGATACCCATTAAAATCTCAGCAACACAAAGGACACAACAAGAAGTGTTTTTCTTCCGCTATTTCACCCCGACAGTTTGCAACAGCATGGAATATTCTGAAGTGTACATTATAGAATGAGTCATTCCCGTTGACAATTTTGGCCTGATCTCCCTTTTGATGGCTTCACCACTCAGTATTTCAAGATCTACCCATAAAGAGTTTAATTCATGCATTCCAAGCTACCTGACCTTGGCTTCAAGCCATTACATATCATGCTTTACCTGTGCAATTGAACAGCAAATAAGAGAATCTTTAAAAATCAACATTAGAGGGAGCTGAGGAAAAAGTGATAAGATTAATTAAATGAAAAATTGTTTACAAAAAATATGACAAGAGAGATAAATGAAATACTGATCATTAATAAGAGATTTATAAGAAAATCTGGCATATTTAGAAAAATCCATAAAATAAAAGACTAAGCTATCTTTTCATGACCAGAGTAAAAAGGAAAGCAATCAAACTAGGAATGCTACATGCTGTGGAATTAATTACCCACTTCTACCACCTTGTGGAGACACAATATTAAATAATATAACAGGTCTGTGTAGGAGAGAAGAGCCATCAAGTGACTATATAATAGGCTGACACCTGACAAACATGTTTAATGAGCTATTATAACCTTCCTGTGAAGAAAGGACTCTTCAGGAGTATCACTCTGAAGCCTAAATGTGGATAGCTGTGGGATCTTTATGCTGATTAAGTGCTGTGGATCATTCAGCATACATTTTATTTTCAATAATATCAGCTTTCAATTAAATAAAAAGATCTTTTAAGGGAGTGTGGACACTTAATTCTCCTACATGGAATGAAAAGTGTCTGCAGTCATCTTAGTATCATGATTGTACCTGGAAGAGATAATAACTATGGACACAGATAACAGGATTGACTTTTGTTTGTAAATTGTCAGCAGTCACAAAGTCCTGAATTGAGAATGAGGGGGATTGCCTCAAATGGTAGAGCACTTATTTAGCATGAGAGAGGTAGCAGGACCTATTCCCACATTCTCCAGTGTTTTTCCCCTACACTCAGGACCGGTGAAACTGCAGCTCTAATCTTCAGTTTTCAGCCCCTTGGTACAAGAAATACATTGAGGTGCTGGAGCATGTCCATCGAAGGACAAAGGGGCTGGTGAAGGGCCTGGAGATCATGTCCTATGAGGTGCAGCTGAGGGAGCTAGGAATGTTCAGCCTGGAGAAAAGGAAGCTGAGAGGGGACCTTACTGCTCTCTACAAATACCTGAAAGGAGTCTGCAGCAAGTTGGGGTTGGCCACTCCTCCCAAGTAACAAGTGACTGAACCAATGGAAATGTCCTCAATTTACACCAAGGGAAGTTTAGATCAGATCTTAGGAAAAATTTTTCAGAGGATGGGTGGTAAAGGAAGTGGTTGAGGTGACCATCTTTGGACATGTTTGAAAGGCTTTTGGATGTGGTGGACTTGGCAGGGCTGGTTTAATGCTTGGACTCAATTATCTTGGAGGTCTTTTCCAATCTTAATGGTTCCACATCTCAGCACAAAGCTTGATGTCCATACCAGCAACAGAAAAGACAACAAAATTTTGTGTGATTTTGTGTTTTGAGAGCTTCTATTGACAAACTGGCTTCTAAACTCTTGCCCTGAGCTTGTCAAATGATATTATGTAAATATGAAAGCTCAGAAACTGAATCAGTGGGAAGAGGAGGGAAAGCTGATTTCCCTTCCTCATTTCTGCTGTCTTATGTCTAGTCCATTACCCAGCAGATGAAAAGACTTCATGAGCTTAATTCAAAGTTGCATTTAATACACATCATACTTCCATGAACCTTTTCTGAGATCAGTGTTGACTACACTATTACACAGAAAATCCGGACTATGTTACAATAGGAAGTAGTACTGATTTCAGGATGGGAAGGTGGGAGCTTTTGTTTAGTTGGTTTTTAACATTGGGCAAGATCTAGTGTGGTCTCAGGGAAAGAATGTGCCTTGATGAGAGGTGTGCTCCTGAAAAGCATCTGGAATGAACCCAATTCATGATATCTTAGAAATCACCGTGCTATGAACCACAGCATGGTGACCGGGGACAGTCAGCTAAAACGCACTACAGAAGGGCATTCCTGAGTGGAATAAGAGCTCTAGGCAAGCCTCCAGATTAGTCTTCTGGATGCCAGGAAGTTTTCAACATCAGAGGAAGAACCTCATCACTACAGAGGCAGTTTCCACACAAAATTCAGGCTACCCCAAAATGCAAATACTCTAGGGATGTTAAAGGAAACCTGAATATGTTACTCAAAGCTTCTAATTATCTCCAGAACAATGGTGTTGCAGCCAGCAGTATGAGTTCTCATATCAGTTCCATTCCATCCATTTTTATTTCAGTTAATATATTTTTAAAACCTACAGGTATTTCTCAATACTGGGGGTTTTTTTCGTGTTCATTATTAAGATTTTGCTTCTGGTATTTCGCCAAAAGTATTTCGTAAAGCAACTGCACAATATGTTCATATTCAGTATCTCTCACAAGAGATCTCCCCCCCTGTGGCAGCTTTAATATGATTACATCTTTTCTTAGATTAATTAATCTAAGCATCATCTGCATGATCAAAGTCCTTTATGCCATCTGATTTTCATTCTTCAGCCTTGATGTATTCCAACATTGTAATAGGTTGTGAAAATATCCATCAAGGATTTAACCAGCAGATAGTTCTCTTTGTGTCATGCCTTTCACTGTCCTTAGGGTCTGTTGACCACGTGTTGGTCACGTGTTGGTCACGTGCTGGAAGAGCCTGATATTTTGAAAGTGCCTTCTTTCTGACTTTTTGTTTTCTGGTTTGTTTTGGTTTTGGTTTTTGGTTTGGGGGGAGGGTTATTTATTTATTTTTGTGTGTGTGTGTTTTTGTTTTGGTTTTTGTTGGTTAGATTTGTTGGTTTGAAGAAACATTTTGTTCCATGAAGTTTGCAACTATGTCATGCAACAAGAATTCTTAAAAACCATAGTTTTCATTGTTCTTTTATGCCTTGCTTTAATCTCTGTATAGAATTCATATGAATAAAGGTCTATATTTGACATCCTTCTGATAGTAAGTACAAAATCCCTACAGCAGAGCTAAAAGTCTATGACTCAGTGAAATTGCAAAGCTAAATGCTTAAGGCATTGATCACAACACCAAGCCTGCCTGAGTTCAAGAAACATTTGGACAATGCTCTCAGGCGCGTGGTATGATTATTGGGGCTTCCTGTGCAGGACCAGGAGCTGGACTTTGATGATTCTTGTGAGTCCCTTCCAGCTTAGGATATTCTGTGACTAAATGATTCTGTGATTTTAATCATGCTGAGACCCTTTCAATTCCTACATGTTCTGGGGTTGGAAAACCATATGAATATCTGCATCTCTGCATCATAGAAGATAGTGGAAAATGATGTCAAAGAAGAAAACAAAAGGGAATCTTTTATCCTTCAATGTGAAGCACTCATTAGATATGTTTTGCATAACATGAGCTATTTATTAAATTCAGATGAAAATCCATATTGACACAAATTGAGATGTATTGCTGTATCTGTATCTTTCAATGTCAGAAGACAATTTATTTCCCTAAAACTGATATTCTACTTTGCTTAATGAGAATGCTCTTCTTGTGGATAACAGCTGACAAGCTGGGCTAATTTAAAAATGCTTTAATGTAGATCTATCCCAGTGAAAGCTTACTACAAGATTTTTGTCATGGAAACTATTGTAGAGAGAGCTGATAAAGTTTTAAATAATATTATACAACAAAATCACTTAGATCACCTTAGATAATTTCTTCATTTTAACATAGAAATTAAAGGAAAATTAAACATATTTCTCAACCTAATAATTTTACTACAATCGCAAATTTCAGTTTAGCATTTTTCTTAGCAATAAAAAATTCTGAATTTTTTACAATGATAGTAGAGCAATTTTATTCTGCATTTGAATTGAATTATTGCATTGGTGTAATTGTCACTCTAGAAATTTTGTGAAGAGAGTAGATGTTCTTTTAGATATGTCTTTCAATAATCATATCCTAAAAATATGACTAATCAGACTAAATCAAAATAATTTTTATTTCATTTTTCATCAAGTTTACATAATGTGGCATCTATCCAGGAAATGATAATTTGTTTGGAGTATATCTACATGAAATAGAGCAGTGAATAGCATCAGTTTTCCTAGGTAATGTGGAAAGGGGATTCTTATTGTAAACTGAATATTGAAAAAAAACCTTAAAAACCTGGTTATAAACAATTTGTTTGCCATGGGGAGGTTATTGTTGCTGTTGTTCCTGCTAGTGCCTTACAAACCAACTATATACAGCCTTTATATATTGACTCAAATTTAAGCAGCTGGTCTTAAAAAGATTAGTAATGAAAGTTGTTCTATTCCTATTTACTTAATCTTTTCACCAATTAGTTTTCCATTCTGAATTATTCCTGATACTTGTAGAAATAAAATTTGGGAAAGAGCATCATAATGACTTACTTTGCTGAAGCAGCTGTGTAATTCACCTGTTGTGCTGCTGTCTCAGGTGGCTTTTTACAAATGAATGGCAACAAAACTGCAAGCCAACAGTCTATCAGTGGCTATTTCATCAAAGACAGTGTGAAAATTGACTGTGATTTAAGAGTGAGCAATTAAGAAATGGAGCAGGCAGAGATCAAAAAATCTACTTGCTTATAGAGTAGCAGACCCCAGAACAGCTAAGCAATCACACAACACAAAGATGTCTGACCCGTGTCTTCATGCAGCGTTTTAATTTCCAGGGGTTTCAGCCCTAAGCTCTTACACCTGAAAAACAGGACTCTTGTTTTTATTACCTTAGCCTGGTGCTCATGAAAACAGAGTTTTTAAGGCTAGTAGATTCAAATTGGAGACAAATTTAAAATTGCCTGCTAAAACCAGAAATGCCAACCAGGTGATAAGAGCATTTAAAAAAATGTAAGCACTCTGAAGCGCATGATTCAAGTCCTGATGAAGTTTTGGTCATCAGTTCTTGCTACTCCCAGCCCAGTAAGACACGTGAGTGGCTGAAAAAAACTCATATGTCCCACAGTCCAGTGCACTAGCAACCATTCTGCCACTCTGTGATGGTTGAAGAGCCCAGTCAAGGCCACAGAAATCATAGACAGCCCACAAAAATCCTAAATTTTCTGAAGCTTTGGTTTTTGGTTTGTTTTTTTTTTTAATGTGATAAACTCTATGGCAGTCTAAGCAGTAACTGAAGGAATGTTTTAATGCAAGTTCAGGGGTCACAGAATAAGAGAATATGCTGAGTTGGAAGGGACCCCCAAGGATCATGGAGTCCAACTCCTACACAGCACCATCCCCTTGTGCCTGAGAGTACTGAGACCTCACATATAAAAAATCCAAGGGAAACAGTAGAGATGTTGACCAGGTGAGTTTCTGCTTGGGAACCTACACAGCTGTAGTGGGGAGACTTCTAAGGTATTCAAGGTATGTCACCTGTCATCTGACCTTATTAAAAAGTTCAAGAGAGTAATTTTCTCCTCACAGTGAAAATGCAGATTTCTTTGATAGATGTTACATTTCTGTTTCAAAAATACCTGCTCTTACCCTGTGCCTCACAGTGAAACTTTCTCTAACATTCTCAATGCAAGGGAAATGTTGGGTTCTTATTTGAAGAGCTGTTACTCACATCTTTCCTCTGTGATGGGTAATTAAAGAAAATAGGGACTATTCCACACACTGCTAAAAGTTGTTGAATTGAAAAGCTGTTTAAAAGAATGTAATTAACTGCTTGAAATCTTGTACTGAGTCAGTGCGGAATTTTTCACTTTTGTTACATTTAATTTTCATTCAAATTGAGTGTATTTTCTTTTCTTTAACAGTTTTAGGTAAGATGTGATAACAAATGGTTATTTAGAAAAGTATAAAATGACTTTAAGAAAATGTTTGGATTTTTGTTTTATTTTAGATCATGTTTTACCCAATACCACGTGTCTCTAATCACATTACACAACCAGTCTCATTCCTTTTCACAGCATATTATGAAGTGGTATTATTTTGTCTCCGAAATAATCTTGTAGAATAAAACATGAAATCTTGGGATGCCAGAAGAAATCAAGTAGGCATATTCAGCCTGAATGAAAAGTGAATGGAATGTCCAATTATTTACAATCTGCATTAAGGAATGCACCCTGTAGACCTTCTAGTGAAGTTAAACATTTACACAGCTCAGATGATTTTTTCATTAGAACTGGGGAGTATTTTTGGATGACTCAGTGTACCATGGAGGGCAGAAGCCTGAGAAGTTTCTTTCTGAAGTAATAGTCAAATAATTCTCATCTGAGGCTGTGCATAGTTCAATATTATTAATGTCTAGCAACACAACCCCGCAGAGTATGGATGAGGGTTTGGTCATGGAAATTGAAATTAATTTAGGCTTTAAACACTAAACTATTTTCCTTGCTCTATGGATAGATATATAGTAGAGATGCTTGATGGGTTTCATATATTTCTTCACTATGGTCGGGATCTTGGTGAAGTCAGAATGCATAAAACATGAGAATCTATATGTACAGGCACACATAATCAAACTGGGCATTACAGAAAAAAGGTGAGACCAGTTCCTGCCCAAAGAACTCGCAATATGATTAAGATAAATTAAGATAGATAATACAATGTATTCTCAGCGTCATAAATATTCTTACTTATTGACTTTATCTCTCAACTATGTAAATTTGATTCATGATCCTAACTATGAAAATACAATTTTGTAGATCAATAGTAGCAGGATAACAATCTGGATAAAGGAGAAAGGAATATGAGTTGCATCCCCACTGCATCTTGTAATCCAGAGAAGCCAACACAGAAAAAAAAAATTCAATGCAGATTGTTTTGTCATGCCATAGAGATACAGTTTAACAAACTAACAAAGTTCGCTTGTGAAGCCATACTTACAAAGTGAATTTTCCTCAGCATTTCATAACATTGAGTTTTTAGGCAGTAAAGCTGTTTTAAAGGGTCATTATACTAGCTTCTGGGCATATGACTGGCTTCACTGTCACAATGAAAAGAAATAAATGCAGATCACCAAGGTTTAGATGTTAATGTACAACATGTCCTTGGGAAAATCAACATTCAAAGTACAAACAAACTACTGTAACCCAGCTTTTGTAGGAGTACTCCATAGTTCCAACACCACTGTAGCAGGGTTTTTTGCATTAATTCACACAGCTATTCAAGCGCCAAGCAACAGTGCCTCCAAGCAGATTTTTGACACTCTTGAATTTGGTTTAGTAACGTACAGCAGAGTAAAATGATGTATCACAATAATTTATTTTTTTTTAATGAAGTAGCTCACTGAGTGAGTTATCTTTTGAAACTCTGCAAGCTTTTTTATTTGAGTGAGGTGGGAGTGTGCTCCTCAGCTGAACAGAGCAATGTGTGACTCAACTTTGCTTGCACAAATTGTCAGATACAAAATTATGTGTCTTGTTTGCATTATCTTGCAGAGGGATGTTTACCACTTCATACTTGTTTTTTCCTAAAAAAACTAATACACATAGTATCAGCTGTGCTACCAACAAATGTCTCACCAAAAACTATAGTTAAGACAAAACTAACACACAATATTTAAACTCTGTGTTTTTATATATTTACATTTTCTAGCAAGATGTTTTTGAAACATTTTGTGCAAGTTAGATGTAAATGAGCAATAAAAGTCTTCTTGTTCTTGTGAAGAAATATCTCCTATGATACATGCATTTTCTCAATTGTGAAAACATTTGCTTACTGAGAACAGCTCACATTTGCCAACTTCTGTAACATTATAGATTACCCACATCAAGCCAAACCCCGGACTCTCATTCACCAGGCTACACTTTTCAGTTACAGCAGTAAAAATTTAGGGAAATTCCTTTATAGAAATTTACTCTGATGACAGCTTTACAGTGCTTTACTGTGAAAAAGATTTTTAAACCTTTCAAGCCTCTCTTCTAATCCCATTACCAAAGCATTGCTGAGACTCTGTTGCACTCAGAGAGAAAAGAGTATAAAATTATAACAAATTGTAGGTATTTCACATAAAGATATTAAGCACACTTATCCCAAAAGGTTATGTGAAACAAACAGAGTTAGAATGACTTACCTAGAAGATCCCATTATTGACTAATTTACTTTCCCATTATGCTGGACAAAATGAAATACCACACTTTATTGATTTGTCTGTCTCTTTTTTTAAGGAAGACAAGCTGGCATTTTTCACAATCAATCTGAAGTGGTTTGACCAGAAATATAAGTGCAACACAAAACGATTTTCATACCTAGACACCATAAAATATTTGAATCTTATGGAAAAGATTTAGAAAGCAAAAGGATCTTGAGCTGTTGGTATGTGATGACAAAGTATTAGCACGAAGCAGAAAGCAAAATCATGATTTAAAGGGAAGTCAATGGTTCACACTAGTTGTAATGGGCCAAATCCCTCCATTCTGGGATCACAGATGTAACTGGCATCCCAGACCTGCCCCAGGTTCCTTGTGATCCTGACACTGCTCAGCATTTGTGACGGCCAAAGA
Source organism: Rhadina sibilatrix (assembly GCA_013400275.1). Classification (NCBI taxonomy): domain Eukaryota; kingdom Metazoa; phylum Chordata; class Aves; order Passeriformes; family Phylloscopidae; genus Rhadina; species Rhadina sibilatrix. The sequence continues at coordinate 457,153 of VWYO01018516.1, forward strand.
GAGGACAGACTGGGAGAGTACCACGACCATATCATGGTCTGTTCAGGACACCTGGGACCATAGCACAAGAGAGACTGTCATGGCCAAATTCTCCATTTTGGGGAAACTGTCTGCAATGGGCTCTAAAGCCCATTTTCATGTCTCTTCAGTTCTGGCTGTAGTTTTAAGCACCAGTTTGGGCTGGTGCCTGATTTAACTAGGTTTCAATGAAGACAGCAAAGTTAAATCTGGATTGCAGGGAGTGTCAGCCCACAGGTGCCAAAGGCATTCCCTAGTTGCCAACGAAGAGAAGAAAAAGATCAGCCTTCTGGAGAACTGCAGGTGTTTGTTGTCACTGTGAATTTTCAGGAAAGCTCTGAGGAATTGAAATGTCAGCGCACATCCTTACTCCATATTCTCCTTTTTTCTGTTGAACAAACCCTTAGATTTCTCAAATAACAAGGTTTGTACCAAGAGGGAAGGTCAGTGATGCAATTTGAGCACTGCAGGCATTTGCCATTTAAAGGGAAAAAACACGAATTAGAACATGGAAGACACAGAGACATAAAAAAGTCCCATTATCACAAGGACAGGACAGACACACTAAAAGGACAATATCAGCTGTAGAGGGCAACTACCACCCATGCAAATATGAGTAAAGAAAAAGCAGGATTGTCAGGGTTAGTGAGAAATTAGGGAAGCTTGAGGCTGATACAGAAAGCAGTGAACAAGAAAGCTGAGAGGTTCTTATTGCTATTCTTTAGTTAAAAAAAAAAAAAGGAAAAACGATGGTATAATATTTATATGTGTGCATTTGCTCACATTTAAACGAATTCACATCAAAAAGACCCTGCACAATCAAATCCTGGTCTGGGCTGCCACAAATACCCACAATTTTATTCTGGCTTTTGGATTTTTCCACACGCAGCTCCTAAGTGAAAGCAAACTTTCTCTTGTCAGCTTCTGTGACCTACTCTTGGCTTAACTATAGGCATTATTACTTCAGATCAATTGATCTTGTATTGAATTTGTTACTTAGCATTATAAGCTTTTATTTTTTCCTAATTCCTTTCTCCTCCTTCACTCCCAGCTCTTTGTATGCCTGTGTATATGTACACAGAAATAAAGATCCCACATTGTCTATCTTTTAGGTAGCTAAACAGGCCAATTTCTCTTTAGACTTTTCTCAAAAGACTGAAAGTTTCCTCCTATCCCCATTTATCTTTTTCTCTTCCTACACAAATGTCCCTCAAATTAGGGGCTTTGTTAGATCCCTGTGACAAAACTGAGTTTCCCTGACATTACTCCTATGTGATCAGTTCAAAGTGAGAGTGAAAACTTTTTTTTTATTAAACTGTGGCTGTAATAACCATCTCTTGGGTGTCAGACTAGAGCTTCAGCCCAGGTAGTTTCTTGCCAAATGCACAGTTATGATCTCGCCATGTCCAAGAATTATCTGCAGATACTCACGGTAAGCCATGGGCATAAAAAAACACCAACAAAACAGTGAGAATGTAGTCAGACAAGCAGCAACTGCTTTAGCTGTGAAGAACCATCTCATAATGTCTATAATCTATGCTTTTGGAGTGAGATCAGCACATATTTGTAGACAGTTTAGTGGCAGCTTATCTTGTAGCATAGAACGAGTCTTTCCTCTTTTGGCTTACATTTTGAGATATTTTATTGGGAGTCATCAGCTGGGACGTAATATAAGACTGAACAATTATATTTTATTATCATTTGCACATTATTCCCATCTCCCAAAGGTTTAAAGTTATATCTGTTTCCCAAAGGAAAAAAAGAAAAAAAAGAGAGACATCACTTGCCAGTGAATGGAGTGTGTGAATCAGGGGTCAGAATAAAATGTTATAACTAGTAGCTCTCTAATGGTATGATTCTCCTTGGAAGAAGTGACTCAAAACAGGATTTTGGTTTAGTTCACATGAAAACTAGTGAGTGAGGTTTCTTAACAAAATTTCTTTTATTCCTCACAGCTAGAAAAGCCATCAAAGCAGAAGTAGCTTCTGAAAATAATTTTTAGGATCAATTCTAGGTGTACAGAATGGTAAATAAATTAAAGCCAATTGAATTATATGAATAAAGACCTGTAACAAATTAACTGACAAAGATCTCAGACAAGCAGAAATGTGAGCAGTTCCAAGAAATTTTGAAGGAAGAGAAGGATGCGAACAAAAGACGATTCTGACAGTTAGTTAATTGAAACCTGTGTTTGTGGCTGGTGTAGAGAGCACAAAATACAGATTCTGTATTTCACACTGTTTTCATTTAGGACACCATTTTTTACTAATTGTTTTCTTCCTTTCATATTAATATAGCTGTGATTTCCCGATCAGGCATGACAAGATCTTCCCCCCTTACTGAAGGTGCTTTGGTAAAATTCAAGCATTTGACAAAGCTGGGCTGAAAGAAGAATGATAGAAGGAGTAAGGGAGATGTAGAGTGACTTTAATTGTTATCTGGCATTTCTGCCATTTTAAAACAATAAGATAAATAATAATTAATAATAATTTATTAATAAGGTAATTAGTTAAATTTTTATTATTCTTGATTAAAATAGTTTGATTTCTAAATTCAGTCAAAGACAGAAGAGAATTTTGTGCCCTTGCTCAGCTGAGCTTTTGTGACTTCAAGCTCAGAGACAGATAGAAAATACTCAGTGAATTCAAATGAAAAATGTCCAGTTCCAACCCACGAATTTTCCCGAGATTTTAATAGTTTTAAATTTTAATAAGGGAGGGATTTTTATCTCTTTGAGGACTGCTCCCATGGCACTTCTAATGTTGCATCATATAAAGACTGTCTTCATAAGGAAATTGGCCAGCAGAACTCTAGTGGGAGAAGTATATCACACAGCTGTGGTGATGTAAATCCCAATGCAGGCACTTTCTGCATGAGTACCAGTGCTCCTTTAGTATACTCCATCACTTCACCAAGTAATGCTGGAATTCTGCTGGCCTTGCTGTTACAATACAGTAACACCTTTGGAGGTCTACTGCCAATCTGTCCAAAAAAACAAGACCAAAGTACTTCTACCTTTTTGGTGATGCAGTTACACCGGGGAACCCTGATTTTGGCACCACTTGTACTAATCTACAATACAGAAATCAGTATAATGAAACTAATGAGACCCTCTACATGCAGGATCCCAACAACTCTCCTGTTACTTCCTCTATTTTTTATAAGTAATTTTTGTTATGTATGCTTAAATATAGATGCTTAGAAAACCAATGCTGAAAGTAATTAGCATCTTCATGAACTAAAATAACTTAGCAGCAGAATAATCCATACTTTAGTCAGATGGTTCACTTAAAAACCTGTCATTAGGCAATGAAGCAAGACGAGATACAAAAGTATACATTCACAGCAATAACAAAAAATAGTGAGATTTTCAAACAATAAGTAATTTTGTCAAGTTACAGTGGAGACTGGTGAAGGCAAATAATGAATATATGGATTAAGTCAAAAGAAAACAATTGAAATGCAGTTTTAGAATAGCTGAAAAGAAGCAGAAGTGCATAAGATGGATAGCAGGAAAAGAATAATTGATCAAGTTAGTGAAGCAAAAGGAGAAGTGATAGATCTGGACTAAGGGAGAATGAAAGCTGTCTCCTGCTGGGAGACACTGAAAGAGAAGTAGGAGCTTTACTACAAACAGAAATGGAATTAATGTAAAAGCTCTTTAGGCAACAAGAAGGAGAAATTAGTTTCTGCTTTGAAAACAGAAAACTGAAGAAATTTGAAAAATAAACCAACTGCAGGGGAAAAAAAGCTATTGATAAAGTGAGCAAAGGATCAAAAGTGTGTCAGAGAAGCAACAGAAGAAGGGAATCCTACGAGTAATGGTTGTTCTTGGAAAAGAACTCCAGAAAATAGATAAAACTACACTTTCTTCTTCAGTAAAGTTGATAGAACTGTGGCATTACTTCCTAGAACTGAAGAAACAGTAGGAAATAACAAGTTGTTCCTCCCTGACAGATTCTGATTGTCCTGTAGAACTTAACTACCACATAAATTAGCTAAAATTCAGGCAGTCACAGTAACATCCTTTGAAACTGCTAATTATTTGTACTGTTCATGTCAAGTGTACTCCATTGGGTGCAATTATGATTGTTTATTGAATAATTGCTGTCCTTGTCAAATATTTTCTTGAATATTTGCCTGCACTGTATAACATTTTTACTGAGTAACTGTCTGCTGTGGATAATAGCTTCACTCAGTAATTGCCTACTCGGAATAATGTTTTCACTGAATCATTTCCTATCCAATGTAATGTTTTATGGCATGATTTTCTTTTCTGAGTCATGTTAATGTAAGTTAGTTGCCGAATTACATATAAAGTTACTGTTGAATCAAATCCAAGTTTGTCTAAGTGCTGTGCGTTTCGGTAATTTCAAAGCCTGTGGTGGTCATGGTGTTATTTCCCTTTTACATAAGGTAGAAAGGGGTAGAAGTTGGAATTTAATATTAGAGAGGCTGGAGAAATAATGCTGAGAGGAGGAGGTTGCCTTCAAAGAAAGAGGAGGAAAAAGAGAAAAAGAGGGCAAAAAGAGTAAGAACTTAGGGGAGGTAACTGAACTTTGAGAAAGGAATTCTAGGAGAAAGAAGAAACAGACAAAAGGAAGAAATGAAGACAGACTGTAAATGAGTAGGCTAAGATTTAACCTGAGGGAACAGTAAAAAGCAGAATTAAATGAAAGTAATACATACCAATGATGCAGACATAATGGTCAGCCCGATGTTCTCTCACTTTGCCTCTGCATTAGAGTAACCTTATAAAATTAGCAACTATTACTTTGCAGTGGAGAGAAGAATAAAGGTGTTAAACACATCCTAAGGTACAAATGCCAGTGTTCCCATCGCAAGGTTCATTCTTTCTCTTTTTTCTTTACTCAGCCTTGGGCTCCACTTCTGCAACATAAAGAAATTGACTGGAAAACAATTGGGCTACTGTGGAAATAGTTTACTTGCTGAGGAAATTTCCTCTCAGCTTGGGAACACTGGGCTCTGACTTGCCTCTGTCCATGTTGGTGGTCAGATTGGAGCCAAAGAAGAACAGAAGTTAACATCTGCATATCCTTCCACCTAGGCTGATGTGTGCTCATAGGAAACTTCTGTAAATTCTACTAACTTGTTACACTTCATGTATTTGTGCATTTATTCCCTTCTTCCCCTGTAATTTTTCAGTAGATTAGAGTGGACTGAAACTGCTTCCATAAATATGTTATTTTTTTCCAGTTCTTTTCAAGGAGTGTAAGAATTTTCCCTTCTGATATATAAATCTGTATTATTACAGTCCTTATTAGTTGGGATCTAGGTCAATTGACCTTAGATGACTTTACATGAGATCAAAAATATATTTGTTCATTTCCTGCTCTGAATTTCTGTTTTGCATATGCTTTTGTAAATGAAGTCTACTTCTTTCTTTGTTTCCTATCAGGGATGATGTTGCTCCAATTAGTTTTCTGATGTCTTAAAGCTATATTGCAAAATCACAGTCATTTTGAGAAACAGTCTAATAGTTATATTCTTATTTCCATGTCTACTTTTATTATGGATGTTCTGTAAACACCTTTCACAGGAGAATGTTTTCATCATATTGCAGAATTTAAAGATGATGGCTGTATAAAACACTGAGAATTGGAGGTACCCAGGATGTCCAGTTCTTCCTCCACTGTTATCATATTTCTTTATAAATCACTTCCATAACCCATATGAAAAGAGAACAATGGCAATGCGTCTGATGACAAAGGAGTTGTACTGATATTAGAACTCCTGCTTATTTCTACCTAATTCACATTTTATGTGATGAATTCAATATGCTTATTATTTTTGAATGACATTAATAAGTTGTGAAAGCAGGTCTAACAAGACAAGCTCTGAGAAGTTTGAAACAGTAAGATTTAAGATAGAATAAGCAATAAGTATCTCAGTATTTCCCACTTAACTATATGAGAACACCTGGCGCTGTATTCAATAAAAGAAATTACATCAGTTTTCTGTACATTGGTATTCTGTGCCAAGAGCAAGAGGCACAAGAAATCTTCTGAAATATACATTATGAAGTTGATTATGATTTTGGTCTTCCTTAAAGTTGTTGGATAGATATCAGTAAATGTAAGGAAAAAAATGGTGCAAATTTCTTTGAGTTTTCTCTACTTCCATCTCTTTGGGATAACTCACTGGAAGTCAGTCAGGTTTGTATGCACAGCTTTCAACTGAATATTTCTTTGTGTTATGTAATTTTCAATAAATAATGATAGCCACTGAACATTACCTTTGTAAGCCATGCCTTAATAGCACAAATGAATGTTTATAAACTTGTAATTTAAAATGATGACAAAACTTGCCCTTTCTCATGAACTTGACCAGAGGTCTGTGGTGGGTGGGCACCACATGCCCACCAGGGAGCTCTATCACTCCCCTCCCCAGATTACACAGGGGAGAGAAAAAAAGATGGAAAATTACTTGCAGGCTGATATAAGGATGTTTACTGAAGCACAGTCTTCCTTGTACCACAGTAGGCTCAATACAGTAGTGAAAATTGACGTACAGTGCTTCTCCAGCAAGGTTTGATCTTCACAGAGGAATAACAGTAAAATAACATTTTATATTGTTGAAAGACAAGAATGGAAATAGAAAATGCCAGAATATTCCTTCAAATATGATATAGTTCTCTAATTCTCACCTAATCCCATCATCCTCTATGAGGTGAGGGCATTAAATAAACTTTTTGCAGTGTTGAAAGCCAAGAATGGAAACAGAAATTCTAGAATGCTCTTTCAGATCTGCTACAAGTCCTCACCCCTCATGCTACACCCACCTAATAATTCCTGCTGGAGTAATTCAATGAGCAATTTCTTTTCTTCCAGAAATAAGAGTTTCATTCCCTTTGGGGGATAGCCACCACTTCAACTTTGAACTATAAAAAGCAAGGAAGATTTCTACATTTAGCCTAATTATGTATTTTTTCAGAACACCAAATAACCTCAAAGTCTATGTTTAGGACACAAAGGCACAGTGTATGTAATGATTCCCTTGCTAAGGGCATAGGAAAGAAGCGGCATCACCTCTACCTTGGGCACAAAGGCTTTACTTCTATCTCAGGAAGTCCATGACACACAAGTCACTGAAGACTAGAAAGTAATCCCAGCAAAGAACCACTGTATGAGTTTCTCAGTTCCTGTTTGCCTAAATTGAATCTGGATTGGTAAAACTATCCTGGCTAAACACTTTCAGTCCTTCTTGTAGGATCAGAAAAGAACCATATTTCTTGGCTAATACCTGCCATAAGAATTGGTTTCATGTATTTGCCATATATGTTTAATTTGCCCTTGTACAGGTAGTCTGTGTGTCCTGAATAACTCTGTCTCTATACAAATCAGCTGTTCACAAACCTCCTTCTATTTTATTTTTTTTTAATTTAAAATAATAACTGTTGGATACCTAGGTTATATCCTGCAGAAAAAAAAGAGTAGTTTAAAGGACCCTACAGAGCACTGTTAGGCGCTTTCTTCTTTTATTTTGATTTCTTATTTGGTATTCAAGCTTTCAATGTCTGGCTAATGAACAAGGCTTCTCCAAAAATGTTGGTACCAAAGACTCGAATTCAGGTCTTTAGAGTCTACAGAACTGATGTGAAGTCTAAGTACTTTCCTCTCCTTCCCTTCCTTTCTGTAGAGCCTTCTCTGTTTCCCTGGAGATATAAGTATGGTGCAATCAGCTTTTCTCCCACATTATTTCAGTGCGCTTTTGGTTCTAGTTAGAATTTGTATATGAGTGAACAAAATAAGAAAAATTTGCAGTGATAGGATAGTGACATATTCTAAGCTTCAGAACTTTAGTTAGGTTTTTTTTTTTTTTTTTTTGGAACCTGCTGATCCCTTAAGTTACTTATGAAAATTGTTTCCATTTGAGTCTTGGGATGTGTCCTGTGACACAAATCTGTGGATGGATAATTAATGCACAATGTGGTAATGACACTTTTGGGAAATTGCTCGCAAAAAACCTGTTTGTTGACAGAGAGTGTTAATTGAAGCGCTTGGTGTGTTCACTTAAAATTATTCTACAGTGGAGCTTCAAGAATAGGTAAAGAATTAGCAGAACTGCCAGCTGATCATAGAGCTATGGCATTGGCAATTGTGATAGCATGTCCAGTCATAAAGCCACTCGTCCAGGCCATGGCTGGATTAAGCTTTGCACAGTCCTAAAGAGAAGACTCAATAAAAGGAGAGCTTTGTAGCCTTGGTCATCATTTCTTCTCTGATACCATGGCTTCAGGAGTAATTCTAAAATTATCTGGTCCTCAGAAGTTCCTTTCTGATAAAAATAGATGGCACTGATTGTCACTGGGCAAGTTCGGACTTTTTTTTTTTTACCATCTGTTAAATTAAAACAAAAACAAAAAAGAGTCCTGCAGAGAAGTTCCGTGCTTTTTTGTTTGGAGATTCAAGACCAGTTTTCTCACCAGCTTTGGAGGCCTGCTGTGCCACTCTAATAGTACAAGGAAACCATGGAGCTTGTGACTCCAGCTGGCAAAGGATTTTTCAATCTAAGGAAATCTCTTACTGGCTGTCAGCCAGTGTACACAGAGCAGAAAGCAGCATCGGACAGAGAATGGTAGATTCACAAAGGATTTTGGTATCTTGTGGCATTTCCAATTTGTAGTGCAAGACAGTATGAAATTCTCTGCCAAATAAAAGAGTGCCCTGGATCTAAGGCAAGATTTCTGTAGGGGAGCTGGGCCAAGTGCTTGATGATGTTTGATTGGAACACCATCAAGATTGCACCCTCTCATTTCAAGTTTGATCAATCTACTTGATAAATCAACTAAGAGCAAGTTATGCTTGACTCTTGCCAAATATAGCAAATGTAGAGCTTCCTCTTCCTTCGGCAGAGTGGGAGTGGGGAGTGAGGTTGTTGTTTGGTATTTGAAGCATCTTTTACACAGAGTTATTAGGAAGCTTCTTGTGAAACCTTATTTGAAAAGCTCAGTGTCCATTGACAATGTCTTACTAATAAGTCTAGTTAAGGTTAAGACTTTCCGTGAGGTGTTACCCCTGTCTCAGTCAAGACCTTTTTATCAATCAACTTGGACTCATATATAGAATTTATTAGTTTCACAACCTCATCCACAATCTGTCCTCAAGGGAAATGTCTCCACTTCAGAGAAGACAGATTCAGCAGCAGATGGTTAAGTGTTATTGCCATCCAGCAAAATCACAGCTATGCAACCCCCCTCACCCCCCCGAGAACTGACTGCTGAACCAAAGCTTTTTCCTAGGATACAGCTGACCTCTGTATTGACATGTCTGTGGCAGTACCAGCTTTCTTGTGTGTTCATATAATGCCTTGCCTGACCAGCTCCTGATCCTGCCTGGAACATTTCTAATCCCATTAGTAATATGTAGTGGGAGTAATTTAAAATTATATGGATTCAATGAAGGGGGGAAATAGTATAGATTTCTGACTCCACATATCTACCTACATGTTCTAGGTAGAAAATTAATAGATGTTAGTTTCTCCCAGAAAAGTTTTATTTCAATCAAATTAAAATTTCTTGTATTCCTCCTTATTGTTCATCAGTAAGAAAATTGTGCTGGTATTACACTTCTACTTGAGAATAAAACATATTGCAAATGGTCATAACTTTATTATAAACTACAATAATGATGTTTCCTTGGTAAAGAAGACTTGCATTTAAATATGCAGGAGCTTGTGCCTCCTAAGGCTATATTTAAATCTGAGCAGTCTCAAACAACTGAAGCAGTTATCAAACTGACTATATGACCATTTTTCTTAGAGATTAAAATGGCATATTGATGATGATTACTGTAATCTCATTTTAAGTACCTCATAAAATGCTTGAGAGGTTTGAAGCAATCTTGACTTCAGAAGTTTTCTTCTAATTACAAGCCCTGTATACAATTTGCCAAAGATGATCTACTGTCATTTCACTCTGCCTGGAGAAGGACAATGTAAAGTAAGAAGGGTAAAGGAGAAACATTTACTGGCAGATCTGGATTCAGAAACAGAGTACCAATATTCATCTTTCACAGAATCTTGATATGAATAAGGGTAAAGTCCTCCACTTTTCTAAGATCTGGACAGCTCTTCCAAGATCAGTGGTCAGAATCCCTTCTAAAGCTATCTAAGATTCCCTGAACTTATTCACTCAGTTCAGTGAAAAGATAACTGAATAATATTCGATGACCAGTATCCTTGCCAGACATGGTGATGGTCATCATTTTTCCTTAGACTATCTGTGTTAGCAAAATGCTACTCCATGACAGTTACCTCTGGTTTTACCTTATCCCTTAGGTCCTTCAAGTCTCCCATGATAAGAGCTGTTCATGTAAATGGGTCCATTTTCCTTAATGGGCAGAAAATCTGGGAATGTGCATGGCCTGAAGAACGTAACATAGCAGATGCTAAGCAGCACAGATGAAAATTCACCCTGATCTTTGCATAATAGTACTGTATCAGTAAAGAGTGATACAGTACTGATTGTATTTTGGACTTGCTCTTACATGGTCAAATTCAGAGAAGTCTAATAAAAATGGTAAATTTTCCAATTTCTTCATCCCCTGCCCACCACAAGATGGCCATTTGGTGATATGAAGGTCCTCTTTTGGATTCAGAAAATAGATTATGTGATAAGACATCTGGTGTCATTCCCTAGATAAAGGAATAACACTGATTTAGAATAGTATGGCTGTTAAACTCTATTAAAAGAATAAGTTTGAGTTCCTTCTGCCAGCTTACATTTCCAATACTTTTAATAAAAACACTTAATTTTGTGCGGTCAGTCTTTAAATCACTTCTGCTACATGTATTCTTCTTCCAAACTATCAGTTTTTCATGGTTTTTACGTTTCATTTTGGGGGAGTGGGGGACATGCTCTCTTATAACTGCATTTTAATCTTCAAATTCCCAAGTTACGAGTTCTTTCTGTTCTGGAAATACTTGAAAAAAGATACATGTACTAGAGACTTATAAGCAAAAAAATAATAGGACTATGGGTTTGATAAAAAATATTTATTCTGGACACGTTAGACCTTATAGCTTTCATTACTCTCAACTTAAACCCTCTCTTTTTAGTTTCACTGTTAAATTTGGTCCTTTTCAAATTAAAGCTTTCCTTCAAATATATGAGTAGGGGGAGTTTTGTTTGTTTTCAGCAGTCAGACTGTGTATGATTTACTTGTGCTTTTTCTAAAACAGATGTTCTGAGGCATATAGCAGATTTACAGACAGTGGGTCATATGAAGACAGTCCAGATATGGGTGGCATAGCTTCCAAATCCCTTTCATTTATGATGGAATGCTAGCCCATTTTTTTTCAGAGTTTTAGACTGCCTAGTTTAAGGATGAACTATGGTTCTATCATAGCACAGAGGCATAGACACAGCTAACTGCAACATTGCAAGTGTGGTGATTTTAATTTTACTCGTCTGTGGGGAGACAAAAGGAGATGCTGCTGAAGGCAGTCTTGCCCTTGATGTGTTGCAGCTGTTTTAATTATCCTAGAGTAGAAACAGCCTTGCCCTCACAGCCATGGCTGTGATAAAGAGTGAGTTAGCAGGAAGGAGTCAGTTGGAGTCTGCTGGCTGTGCTGTGAAGACCCAGGGACAGGAGGGTGTGCAAGGGCCAGAACAGGTGAGCTGCTGTACATGGGACAGACAGGGTTAGGTGGCCATGCCAGGGACAGGAAGGAGTGAGCCAGAACTGAAGGAGAGACAGAGGCAGAGCTGTGTGGAGCTGCTTGTGGGAGATACAGAGAAAAGGTATGGGAGACTCCTTAATAACAAGGTGCTGATGCTTGAAGCCTTCTGATGATTTTTATGAAACACTCTGAGTACAGTGTCCATCTTGGCCACTGCATACTGACTGCGACACTTGTCCAAATCTAAGAAAAAAAGAGATCCAATTAGAGTTACTATAAACATTGAAAATGGCATTCCTTTTATCCTGTTAACTATTGAGTTGATGTATCCAGTCAAAACTTCTCCTGTTCCAGCTTGTGCCTGTTGTGTCTCCTCCTCCCACCACACACCACTGTGAAGACCCCAGCTCCATAACCCCACTGCAGGTACCAGGGGCTGCTGTTGGGTGCCCCAAAGCCATCTTGTCTCCAGGCTAAGCCACTCCTGGAACTACAGCCTCCTCTCACAGAGCAACTGCTCAACCCCTGACTGAACTGATGTCTCTCCACTGAACTTGCTACAGTTTCCTGATAGCTTTCCCATTATTTGGTGTCCCAAATCTGGGTGTAGTATTTCAAATGCAGTTTAACAAATCTGGAAAGATGTGAAAAATATCAGGCATCAAGATAAAAAGCAGAAGAAAATGAGACAATGTCAGCCTCTTCCTTTATCTGATTGCAATATCTTTATTAGTATAGTTATTGCTTCATTGAGACCCTACTACAACTGCAATCAGTTGCTACATTTATCTTAGAATAATGCCTTAATCAAGAAGCTACCATATTAGGATCAAAGACAAAGTAGAAATACTAAAAGTAATTTTAAAATCTCTTCAAATTATTGCTCAGGAGTAATCAGAAGTTCTAGAAATGTTATGATTTGAAATTTTGACCCTTTTCTTTCCTACCTTATGTCAGATTTTCACAGATGACCTTGTGGGGATCATCTCAGCAATAGATAGTAAGCTTTGCAGCTAGACAGATTGTTTTCATATTTCTTTAGAGCGTTGTGTGGTCACCAGGCTTGATGTCAAATCTTTGGACTTCTGGCACTGTTTCTTTAATGAAAATAACAATTATTTTGTCTGATGGAACTCTAAATTCGTGTAATGTATTTAAATTGTGAATAAACTGAATTCTGTTTTGACATTGCTGCATTGTAACAAATTTAGTTTGCTGTACATTTTCCCTGACTGATAGCTTGAGAAAACTTTTTTGACATTTTGAGGGGTTTACTCTTTTATACGTATAGCTTTATCACTTGGGGGGAAAAAAAAAACCAAAACAAACCCAACAACAAAGAAAAAGCCAAGGTCATAAATCTCTCTCTAAAATCAATAAAAGCAGAAGTAATAAATGATTCTGGACCATCATTCATACTAACATGACACTATTTTCTAAAGAAAAAAAGTTCTACATTTCATTGGAATCCTGGCATGAAAGCTGCAGCATCCTGGAGAGTATTAGAATAGTACAGAAAAGCTGAGATGTAAACTGCAGGATATTTATTTATTTTGGAATTATTATCCAGTTAAGAGCTAGATATAAAGTATCAACTCCTGCTGGGGAACCTCCTTAGTGCAAGCTGTCTCCATGGCTTCAGTAAGACTCTACTTGTACAGCCAGCTTTTTAACTCTCATGAATGTAAAATCCCCATTACAACTCGTCAAAACCAAAATCTCATGAGCGCAGTATCTTGTCATGAGTTAAGGTCATCTCATATGGATTTCTCTCCAAACTGGGATCTGAGCACTCTGTAATCTGACAGCCACTTCTGCCATTCAGGCTTTAAACCCTGTTTCTTTGGTGTTTGCAGATTAGCTAGTGATGCCCATCTTCCAGACTTTCCCCAACCATCCCAAAATAACAGTGTTGTTTTTTTTTTTTTTTCCAACCACTTTGAGATATATATCTGAATGGTATGCATATGCAGTTGAACTGTGTTCTCTACATGAAGACCAAACAGCTAAAAGTACAGAGACTCAGGCATGAGCATTGAACATAGATAACGAATTCAATTGAAGTCATGGATGACTTCACAGCATATCTGTTGTGTTGTGAAGTCATCTGGCAAGTAGCTCTAAAAAGAAAAGAGCAGGGACTTTAAAATTCCTCAACCAGTGCAAAGCAAAGCTAAAAATATTCATCTTACGTAAATACGTTGTCAAAAGCCTGACTGTGGATACATTACATTCCTACACAAAGTAGAAATATTAAAGGTAATTTTAAAATCTCTTCAAATTATTGCTCAGGAGTAATCAGAAGTTCTAGAAGTGTTATAATTTGAAATTTTGACCCTTTTCTTTCCTACCTTATGTCAGATTTTCACAGATGACCTTGTGGGGATCATCTCAGCAATAGATTGTAAACATAGACCTTAAAGGGATTGTTCAGCTGAAAGCTGAGTGGAAATTCTCTCACCAATCTTAAGAATAAGAATGGAACTGAGAACAGAGAATGTAAAATAGCTTACAGGATTGATATTCTAAAACTTCCCTGAGAAGACATTAAGTTACACCATATGTTATTCTTTGCTTGACCACATTTGAATATATCTCTAATATCCCCAACAACAGCCAAGAGGATTTGCCACTTCTCGAAGTTATAAGAGGCTTTCGAAAACTAAACCCTGTGCTGGTAGCTGCTAAAAATGCTCACAAGAAAAAAAATTCCTGCCTTATCCCCACATCTTCTTGTCTCTTTGTGGGTTTTGTTTTGGGGTGGTTTTTGTTTGGTTTTTTGATTGGTTGGGCTTGGGATGGTTGTTTTACTTTGTTTTGTTTATGCTTAGCTGTGCGAGTTACCTCAGAGAGAATTCCAGTTATCTGGGGTCGTGGGAGTGTTCAGAGTTGTATTAGTAAAGAGGTAAAATGTACATAAATCTGAGAGGTAATAGAAATGACTTAATAAATGTGAAAATTTTTGTATGGAGAAGCAAAAACATATAAGGAAAAGATTCTCAAAAATCTTACAATCTGTGGAAAGGACAATAAAAAATAATAACTCTCAAGGGCAGTCAGCATTGGCAAGGAAACTGAATACAAGGTTAGGCTGACTTAAAATCTGATCAATGGAAATTAAGATTAATTTAACAAGAATGGTTTTTTGCTTTCATTTAAAAAATGGACTGAACAATATAGCAATGGCCCAGCCAAGCTTGCTCAAACATACAATTTAGGACAGTATCTCTGTGATCAAGTTCATTATCAGTTCATCAGTCCAATGTGTACTAAAGTGCTTCCTCTTAAGATTCATCTCAATGAACTAATCTTGTTAAAAGTTAAAAATTCAATTTAAAATTATTAGCTGTAGATTTCCCCCAAATGGGACTAGAGGAGCACTGGGGAGTCCAGCTGTGAAGGTGATGAGAGAGAGAAAGAAACAGCTCAAATCTCTTTCCTATACTCAAAAATCAGAGAGAATTCCAGTTATCTGGGATCATGGGAGTGTTCAGAGTTGTATTACTAAAGAGGTAAAATGAAATAGGTGGAGAAGAAATAGAGTTTCCTCTCATCAAATTGCACCTGAAAAGCTATTCTGGAAACCTTCCATAACTAACTGCTTGCCTGTGTGGGGAAATTTTAAAGGAGGCAGAGAGGATATTAGTAACACATGGTGTGGGTGGGGCAGTGGGATTCTGAGGTATTGTGTGTGGGCGAGAGCACAGAGTCCTGCATTAGTAACAGGGAGATGTCCTAAGAAGGTGAGGAGGGCAGCAGTGCACCAGAACACAGCTTTTGCCTTGGCATTTTTTCTTTCAGGGGAGGGATACTTTTTTGACACCCATAGTATCTGAATCATTCTAGAGATTCTGATGGTGGGAGAAAGAGAAAACAGGACAGGGTATGCCAAACACAACAAAAAAAGTAATTTTCCATATTGTTTGCACAGTGTTTGTACTCGCTGTTGCCATTGTATACCTTTGGTAGAAGATATAGAACAGTTCTAAGGAGTGTCAATAGATTGATCAATTATATGCCTAAAGATAGACTGATTTGTGTCTGTACTGTCTCTAGTCATGAGTTAGGAAGGCACTGTTGCTAGGAAGCCAGGAGCATTGAGATTTCAGCTGCTGCAGGAAAACCTGGATACACTGTGCTTCACTCTCTAAATCTCTTTTAAGTCCTCAAAGAAAGCACACTTGTTTTTCCAATCTGTATATTTGTCTTTTTTCTCTGACAGGTATACAGAAAATCACCAAGGTTAATGCATGATCTTATAATATAATCTCTCAGCTTCAATTTTTTTTTTAAATTATTTTATCTCCCTCTGGAAAGAGCACTTGTACCCTTGTTGCAAAGATGTGATGAACCTTTTCAGCCCTACATCTGGCAATTATTTTAATAAGCTGATACCAGAAAGAATAGAATAACCTGGGGTCTTAAACCTACCCTTATGATCGAAACAGGGCTATAAATTAGCAGCTGCACTATAGGTCTGAAAATGAAAGAGCTTTGAAAATGAAACCATTCATGTCAGTACCTAAATATGAATTTGAAAGTCAATGCAATGTTTGAAAGTCAATAATAAGAATATTTTAAGTACTTTTAGCCTTAAATCTTTAACCTTCAACTCCTTCCAGATACGACCTGTAGAAAACCAGGTATCTGAAAGATAAGATCTGAAAGATCTTGTGTTTTCAGAGCTTCTGAGCACCCATTTATCCAGTTGGCCATACTTTATTTCATGGACCATTCATTGTCCAGCTTGCCTCAGCAGAAGGCCAAAAGTGTCTCAGATCAGTGTCACAGAAGGACACTCTTATCCTGAGTTTTAAGAGATTTTTACATCGACTTGGAAATTGTGATTTGTCTTTTGGCCATGATACTTCTGCTGCAGCATTGCCATAGCAATAAGTGGAACCTGATAATATTTGAAGGGGATATGAATTCCAGCAGAGGAACCTGGACAAACTGCAAAGGCACAGTACAGGTCCCACAGGGCAAATCTGTAATTTCCTGCAGGAAACATAGATTCTGGCCATTTCCAAAATCCATTTTCCATTGCAAAACCATTTTCAAAGGCAAAGATTGACCAGTCGTAAAATATTTTTCCAAACATTCCTTCCCAAACATCTTCATTATATTCACTGTCATTGCCCAGAAACTCCTGCAGATAATCTTTCACTTCTATTATGAAACTCTCAACTGGAAATCCTCTATAATCTACATTTCTGCAGATTATCTTGGAAAGCATTAGTCTACATCTTTATTTACTGAGAGGCTCTAAATATCACCATTGAAAGAAACAAAGTGCCTGAGCAAATTAATTGTCACTTTTGTTTTTATTGTTTATGTAGTGACACACTGGGATGAGTACTGTAAAGAAGTGGGAAAGAAAGAGGGTTTGGATTAAAGCATAATTTCAAAGATATATTAATGTAGGAAAATTTTTTAAACTAAGCAAACATGTAAAATTTTCTTTAAAGAACCTACTAGAGAAAGTGCTGTTGTATTTATTTTATTTATAGAAATTTCTAAACCTTCAAATAATGCTCCAACACTTACAGAGAATGTCTATATGTCTCCTAAAAGTTTCTCTGTGGAAATTGGAATGTTATTATTGCATCATTTTTAGAGCAAAACTATGAGAAACTAAAGCTAAGGCAAAACAAATCATGTGTGACCTCCACAGAAGTTAATTTGAGTCTGTGCATTTATTTTTAAAGGATATTTTTTGGCTCTTCTGATCCAGATGGGTCATAGGCCAAGATGAATCCCTCAACCTGAACTGAAGCCCAATTAACTAAGCTCAATTGTCAAATAACTCTGGAGAGGTGATCAGCATTTATTTAATCTTCAAAGTTCATTCTGTTGGCCAAAATAGGTGTTCAACAGGGTATCATAGAGCATTTGCTATCAGATCCAACACTTCTTTAGCTGAAGTCTTTTGTGCCATAGACAGATCCCTAAAACTTGGGAAACTTCAAAAATCCCAGAGCTCAGATCAAAACAAAACAGCCTAATAGCTCTCTACACAACACGTCCAGTTTTTTTTCTCTGAGGACTTATCCTTTCCAGCTAAATTTTTAGTCTTTTTCAGAACATATTTAACAAAACCCCCAGTCCTGTAGCATTCCTATTCCAGCCATTTGCTTCAACTGTGTCACTGGAGCTATACAGAGCTGGGTGGAACAGTGTTTTATTTACTTCTCCATGCATAGTTTTTGATGTTCCCAGACTGAGCTGTTAAATACAGGCATTTTGACAACTGCACCCCTGAACCCTGAGCCTGCCCCTCCAAGAGCAAATTTTAACCCAACTTACTTGCCCAACCCCGGAGCTCAGGTCAATGCTGAGCAACAGGAAGCTGTGGGACTCCCCAAACTTTGCCACTCAAACCTCAGTGGGCACTAAGGCACAGGCATTGCTCATCTCCCATAGCACACTAGGGTATGTCCAACATTAGTCACTGTTAGTGGAAAGGGACTGAAGGATTTTAACCATCCCAGTGTCCCTGCCTCTGGCTGCATCACTTTTAATATTGAATATTCCAAGCCAATTGTGAATAGAAGTAAAAATTTCTCTGTATTGTTTCTAGAAATCAAAGAGTTAAATGTCAAGGTCTCAAAAGACAGAAGAACTTTAAAGATGGTTCATCTTTGGCACTGTATCTCTGATTATGTTACCTCCCTTTTAATTTTAGTTCTTGTCTCATATTTCCATTATAAACCCACGAAGTTATGAATATCAAATACTGTAATTGGGATTTGTTAGGTAAAAAGAAGCTACTATGATTCAGAGCTATAATCTTAGCTGCTTATGCTGTTTATCTCTGTATCTATCAGGGTGAGAAGAATGTTTATCAGGATTATCTGTAGTATGGAAGGTATCGCAGCTGTCTGTCATGCATTTCAAAAATGCAGTCTTCTCAGCAGCAAAATCAAAATTCTACAAGGAGCAAGTGGAAAACAATGAAAAGCACCTTTGAATTTAACCCTTAAAAATCAGATTTCACTAACATTTCCTTATGCTCCTGCAGTACTCCCTCTCATTATACAAATATTCACAGAAATTTTGTGCTCAAGTTATTCTTCAGCAGCACTTAACAGGAAAACCTATGAATCTTTAGCTTTTTCAAAAATTTTCAAAATTTGACAAAACCATGTATATTGGACAGGATTTCAAAAACTCCTCAATATTAAAAAAGCAGGGCCCACATTCATGTACACACGGTCTGTCATGGATTTTTACACAGAGAACTATGCTCAGGCTATAGAAAGGATGCTCTTGAGCTCTTGAGTGAGGCAGAAGGGATGCCAAGGACATTTTTTTCTCTCTGAAGATAGAAAAATGCTCTTAAACTTGCATTACTGATTATGTGTATGGAGCAAAAGAAACCCATCAAGTTATGAAACAGTTCTGTTCATTTAGTAAGAATATTTGCTTTGTGTAGAGAAGGTGATAAATGATAGCTGAAGTATTAGTATTGGTTTGGATGTGCCCTGATAGACTAGAAGAAATTCTGAAAACAAAATACAGTGTCAGCCTAGGTTAAAAGTTATAATTAAGTGGAATGTTTCCTTTTTTTTTTTTTTTT
>VWYO01018516.1:476417-544399 GCA_013400275.1 Rhadina sibilatrix
TTTTTTTTTTTTTTTTTTTTTTTTTTTTTTTTTTCCTGCTGCAGTGGGATTCCTTTCACCTGGTTTTGCCTACTAGGAAGTAAACGGCTCATTTCAGCTAAGCACCCACAACTTCTGATTAGAAGCCTTTTCCTTCATTGGAAGAAAGAAGGCACAACACCCTTCAGTTGCCATACATTTAGGATGGAGTAGTCACCTTCTGCCTTTAATGAACACAGATGAAGGTTAGATGACTGGCTTAATCTATGGTGAGATGAATCTTATTTTCAGTGTGTAAATACCACTGCCCAGAACAGTCACTGGGAGTAAAGTAAGCTGCAGATGGCTTAGCACTTCTTGCAACAGGAGGTTGTACTGTTCAGATTAATTATTTTTTTCTGAGAAGTATACACACCTGTTTTGAGAGTCTAGTTCATCACATGATGTAAATAAAATGTCTAAATGCAACAATAAAAATTTGTCGAATAAAAAATTATTTTTCAAGAATTTCACCAGTAATAACTGTACATTAAGTTTTCAGAAGAAAACTAAAACTTAAATTTAAGAAAAAAAAAGTTGTATTTAAAGAGAAGAATTTAAAAGACCGTAAGGTCATAAAGTCAATGTGAAGAAGGAACATGTTCAAGGCCAACAAGGTAGGAAAAAAGAAGGCTAAGGGTTGAAAGGGCAATAGAGTGCTTTGTGTTAACAGAATAGTTATTTGGACGCATTTAGGATAAGACTGGTAAAAAGAACAGAGTGATTCAGAGAACATAAACTGTGATGTAGGTAATTTCAGAGTTCTGGGGAATGGCAAGTCATAAAATACGATAATGAGAATGACATATGAAAGAGCAAATGTTGCATAATGCAGTACAGTATTAGAGAATTCTAAAATCCAAAATTTCTCACCTTAATAACTATTCTATTAATAAGGAAAGACACATCTCAGACTGGTATAGGATGTGGGAAGGGAAAGAGCTGCTTCATTTAATATGACTTGCTCTTTGGAAAGAACAAAAGCTTTTTGCCTTTATGATTAAATATTCTTCTTTTGACAAAAGCAGCCAATTAATTGCACTTATGTGGTATCCTACTGACAAAACCCAAAAAGAAGATGCTCTCTGGGCAGACACTTCATGTAAGAGGAATAAAGGGTCTCTTATATATGTAAAGACAAATTACTTCAGTGTCAACTTCAATTCCAAATAACTTTTCCAAAGATTGAAGGCAATCATGAGTCAGGAATGGAAGGATCTAAACCCCAACAAAGAATCTTAATTGTCAAATGAGAGATGTAGTACAAATCTCTGGAACTGAAACAAAAGACATCAGTGGAACTTGCCTTTTAGAAAGTAAATATAAAAAACTTGTAAATAACAAGTATTATTTTTTTCCCTTTGTCCAGACTTTACATCAACAAGGTATGCTAACTCTCTGTCAGAATTATGAAAGTCCACTCTCACTTTTTTCTGGACCTCATGTGGGTGAGTACTGATTCAACTACTGAGAATAGCAAAAAGATTGTTTTAATTAGCTCTTTTCTACACCTGTTCAGGACATAATTCTTATTAAATTTATGCACATTATTTATAGTCTATTGTAGAAAAAAAGAAATCTAAAATCTGACTGAAATGAGAGGGAAGAGAATGGCGTTTTCCCATGCCAGACTTGAATGATATGGAAGGCAATGCTATTCAAAATGCCAGCAGCATATGCCAGCTTCAATTAGAACATGAAAGGAAAATCTGTTGCTAAAATATAACAACAGGCTTTGAGGACCTTACATGTGCTTATTTAGAGCTTATAGGGTTGAATATCCCTTAAAAAATTCTAAATTTTGACATTTGGTTGAAGCTGTTTTTAAGTATTGGTCTTAATGTAGGAGTCTCTGAATGAAATATGGTGTCCTGTGCTTTGCAGAATTTCAGAACCGATTATGAATGATCACTTCTGGCCTGAGAACCTTTCAGAATAGTCTGGGAAACTATTCATTAAAGTTATTTCTTCTTGTCCTTCCATATCACCTTTCCCAGATAATTGCCTACAGAAGGAATGAGATAGCTGCTTTCCAAGTGCCTGTATCTGAGGGCTACCGTGCTCCCTCACACACTGGAAGGACAGTGAAGCATAAAGAACTTTGTTCCCAGAGAGCATGAGGTGACAACCCACGTGACATGACCTGAACTACATCAGGCAAAAAAAGGTTGTCCCTCTAGTTTCCAGTGCTGCTGGACAGTTCCCATACTGTTGCTAAAAAAGTCACACAGCACTGGATAATCCTGTTATGGTTTAAGCTCAACCAGCAAGCAAGCACCAGGCAGCCACTCATTCATTCCCCTCTTCGACAAATGGAAAAAAAACCTCTTGGGCTGAGATCAGAACCATTAAATGAATAAAACAATTATTTTATTTCATAAAATAAAATAAAAATAATTGTAATGAACAGGAGAGAGAGAGAGAAAGAGAGAGAGAGAGATGAATAAAACCCAAGAGAAACCGGTGATGTACAATATGATCACTCACAACCCACTGACTAATAGTGGCAATCAGCAATCAGGAGCTCCTGGCTAAGTCCTTCTGTTTATATACTGAGCATGAGTTCTGTGTTATGGAATATACCTCTGACTGTTTCTTTCAGCTGTCCTGGCTTGGTTACCCCTCAGCTTCTTGTGCAGCTCCTCACTGGCGGAGCATGGGAAAATGAAAAGTCCCTGACTTAGGCTAACTATTTAGCAAGAACTAAACCATCAGTGTGTTATTTTTATTCTCATACTAAATCCAAAAACCAGCACTGTACCAACCACTAAGATGAAAATTAACCCTATCCCAGATGAAACAAGGACAAATCCACAGATTAAACTGAAGTAGGACAATCCCAAGTGAGACCCTCGAGCTGCCTTTTAAGCCAGAGACAGCTCAGAAGTCTGTAGTCTGGCACTTTCTTTGATGGCTTATGCTATCTATTGGATTTGGTCAGTAGCCACAATCCATGTCTTTGAACATTTATTGTCTTAGATACCAGAAGTGTCTTTGGAATAGGCTCAGACTTCTTATCTAGGATCAGTACCTACTATCTAGGATACTTTCTAGGAAAAATTTTGGCTGATCTGCACAGCTTCCAGAAAGTTTGTTTAAAAGAGCAGCTGTCATGGACTGTGGCTTAATTCAAGCAGCCAGTCCTTAATAGAGTTTATAATGCAAGTGCCTCTTAACTACAGATCTTTTCCTATTATTTTTATGTAAAATACACACTGACCACTTTCTCTGTGGTGCACTAATGTTTTGTGTTGATAAAATGTCATTTGTATTTTAAAGGCGCTAGAATAATCAAAGTTGTCTTAGTTATCCCCTTCCTGGTATTATAGGAAAATTTTCATAAAGTTACTATTAATTACTTTTAAAAATCTAGAACAAAAAAAAAAAATCAAATTGGAACTAATTCATTACATACTTTTTCTCCTGAAGAAGTTTTTAAATGTGTCACATGATAGAAACAGTTATTTCTAAGACTTTGGTTTAACATGACATTGCAGATTCCCTTCTGGCCCTAATAGGAAGAGCCTTTTTCTTGTCTGCTAACCTCTCAAGCACTCCTTCAAAGACCTGTTGGACAGTAAATATGAAGAAATACTAATGGAAATATAAAGAGAAACTAGATATTCTTGTCTGAATATCCAGAATACTTTTAGTCAACATTTAGATAAAATAAGCTCATTAAACGATTTAGATTTTAAAACAAAGCAATCTAGTTTCCAGATCTCTGGCAAACAAGACTTTTTAAATATTTACCCTTTCACATAGAGGCTTAACACTCCTTGAGCAGAAGCTGCCTGACATGCTCTGTAATTGAAAAA
Source organism: Rhadina sibilatrix (assembly GCA_013400275.1). Classification (NCBI taxonomy): domain Eukaryota; kingdom Metazoa; phylum Chordata; class Aves; order Passeriformes; family Phylloscopidae; genus Rhadina; species Rhadina sibilatrix. The sequence goes on from VWYO01018516.1 coordinate 480,254, forward strand.
TATGTGTGGTTTCTCTCCATCACTTTCTCTATGTGACATTAGCAGTGGTGCTTTTCCCCCTTTCAGTGGTATATTCCATTTGTCTGGTTTCATTTTATTTTCTTATTTGCAAGATATGTGTGTCATGCTAAGGATGCAAAGCTCCTGCTTTTGCATCAGAGACATCAAATGCAAAAATTATGAATGAAGCTAATCAAAAATCATTCAGAAGTCTTTTGCCTTCCCCAAAGAAAAAGGAGCTTTGAATATAACAGTCTGTAGAGTCTGACCAATGGTGCCGTTTTAATTCTTCCCAGTAGAAATAAAAAAATTTAAAAAAGAGGAAGAAGAATATCTTTTGTGGGAACATATTGTCACCAAAATCTTATTTAAAATATAACTCCTGTGTCATATTGAGCTATACAAATTATTCAGGGTCAGAATGTTGTACTCAACTCCTGATTTAGGATTCTGGCCTTGTAGCTCACTTTCTCATTACTGTATCCTGAGTGTGTCTGCTTGGGCAGTCTCAAGATTCTGCTCCCCAAACCTCTATGAGACCCCCTAGGAGAAAGAAACAAGCTGAAACTTCAGCCAGAGGATCAGAAAGTTTGCAGCTTCAACTGTGTGTGGTCTCCAACCTCATGTTCAAATTCAAAAACCAGTCAGGAAAACAAAAGCCCTGTTTTAGTGAATGTACAGTCATGTTCAATGCAAACCACTAGGAAGGGCATACAAATCAAAAAGCAGATAATAATTCTCTTACATCTCCTGATTCAGAGACAGAAGAGAGTCAAAGGAATGAGCTTTATAATTTTAATAAAGCAGGTTATTCTACAATCAATTTGGAAATAAATTATTACATACATACACGTTGAAGGGATGCCTCATATGCAGAGGTACAAAGACACAGAAAAACTGCAGAGAGGCAAAGGGAAATGAACTTAGTTATTTCCCTATATATATATAGTCAAACCTAATTAGCATCCAGTGTAAAACACTCAGACGGGTCCCAGCTGGCAGAAGGATAGCTGGAGAGGATCATGGCAGCAGGAAAATGGTGCCCCCTTCAAAATGCTCCATCACCAGGCAGGTCTTCCTCTCCAAATGCAGGGCTGGTGTTCTGGGAAGGCAACCAAAAAGTTGCAACAGATGGAAAAGTTACCCAAACGTCACTGATCAAAGCACAGAGTAAAATACTGCATCTTTCTTCAAGAAAATGCAAAATTTAAAATACTTAAGAAAAACAATCCAAAAGTAGACAAAATCAGGGAGTTTTTAATGAACTTTATAATCAGCATTTTGTTGAGCAGCAACCATTTTGAATCATAAATTGGGATACCATAGGAATATAAGGTAAAGATTTGGGGGGTTTTATGTAGAAATCAACAATACCTTATCTGTATTTGATGTCATGTTACTACAACCATGCTGGCCAGGGTTTAGGATGATTATTTTTGTTCTGAATATGTGAGACTGTTCTGTAGCCAAGAAACATTATGTTGGGAAATGTTGAAGATGGACATCAATAAGCCAACAGAGCGTGCATGTGTGTCACGCTATGTCCTAATACCACAAAATATTATGCCAAAATTAGATACAATTAGAACAGAAATTCTGTAAGGGCAGAAGACAGCACACTGAAGCAGTGTTGAGAAAGTTTGCAGATATCCTTGTATTTGTTTCGCGTGAATTAAAGCTGTTAGTCCTTCCCTTTCAAGAACTTCCTATTTCCCCAAGAAAAAAATAAAAAAGGAAGAAAAGAAAAGATATAGACAAGAAACAGTCAGTCCTTTAATAAGGAGTACTGAGCTGCCTTGTCAAGAGGCTGCAATGACTTACTCTTTTCCAGAAGAAAAATATGTGGGATGCATTAGGACACTCCCTTGCTTCCAGGACAGAGCAGTTTTATGTCATTCATACTGAATATCAAGATGAAAACTTGTACTACTTGTGTTGTTTTCCTTTAAATTTGTAGGAAAATTGTATGGTATTCTCAGTTACTGGAGGTAAAATAAGCAATCTGGGAACACTCAATGAAGGTTGCCCTAAAACATCAGAATTCTTCCTATATTTACTCTACATTATTAGGGAAGGAGAATGAATTTGTCAGTTCATTACCAGGCTCAACATTGAGAAAAGGAAGATGATGGAGCCCATAGACAGAAATAGAAATAGCCACAGAATAGACTAAAAAGAAGATATCAACCCCAAAGAACCAGTTTGGAAAAAAACCAGCTTGGTTTTCATGAAATACAACAGGAAATAATGGGGTGGGGGGAAGAATACATATAATTTTATTATTGAATTTTCAAACAATAATTATGGAATACCAGAAAACGTATATGAATCACAGTTGACGTCCACAGCATAGATTTGATTCTGGAACTGGTATGAAAATAGCTTTCAGAGTAATGAAGCATTTTGAAATTTTAAGAAGAATTCATGCTGAGTAGAAACAAAAATAATCAAAGACAAATAATTACACTAAATCAACTTGAGTGTTTTATTATAATAATATTAAACAAAAGATAATTTCTTATTGTTTTTATATTTCTTAGCAAGAACACTTTAAAACAAAAAACCCCTAGAAATTATAAAAAAAAGTCATGATCAGACATTGAAATATCACCATATAAATATAGCTCTCATCTGTCACCAAACAGTTTGGTTCCACATGCAAATGAAATAATATGAATCAGCCATGGCCTGTTTTTTTACAGATCAGATTGCATCCTATGCCATGAAGTAGAGGTCCAGAATACTCCTAGTGGAACATCCTTGCATAACCAAAATTAGTTTCACAGATGGCACACTGAAATAGAAAGAGAGAAAGATGCTCTGTGAAGGTCATGGAGCATAATGCTAACTCTTCTGAGGATGACTTTCTTCAGTAGAGAATGGAACCCATCAGAGGGAGCAGAAAAAAATCTTGTGAAATAATTGTGCTGTACTCCATTTCCATTGAAAACATTCTACAGCACAACATTCATTATAAGCTCCCCCCAAAAACACAAGATGTATCTCAGAAATACTGAGACATCACATAAAAGAACCTTCTGCGTTAATGAAATGGGTAAAATCAGATATGGCTAGAATGTGTATACAGAAAACAGAGCAGTGTTGCCATTGATTTTTAGTGATCAAAGTAAAAATCAATGGATTAATGCATTTCAGTCTCAGTAAAAAACATTTTGTGAGTCTTTCATTTAATACATAGTACTCTAAAATCCAATGATTCCCTCTCTAAGTGGTCTTTTATTTCCATAGAACTAATTGAGAATGTGTTTCTGCATTGTAAAGTGCATCTGTCTGAACTCCAACTTGCTTGAGAGCATACAAACACAAGCTACCCTGCACAGCAAGTATGGTGGAAAAAATCTTATGATCCGTTTAGTTCTGTCTGTGTTCAGCCTTGCATGTACAGAGTTAGGATGACTGGAGGATATTCATGAGGACTGGGGACTATTTTGTATGATCTAAGTGAAGAAATCTTGTAAATATAGTGCAGCACTTTCATCATTCTACAGTTCCTGAATCAGGAAAGAGATCTTTTCACCCATGTGATATATTTTTCTAGTCATATTTCCTTTTATAAGCCTGTAAATCATAAAAACAGAAGCATGCAAAGGAAGCAGTTATTTTTAAGTAATGCTAAATACACTCACTGACAACTCTCATGGGTGTCTCTTTTTCTGTACATCCTTGCTGGATCTCAAATAGCACGTAGAGTGCCTGATTTGGAAGATGCTTGAAAAAGGAAAAAAAGGGGAAAAGTAACATTGCATCATTTTGGGTCTGATGACTGTAAAAACCCAATTACTGCATTGCTGATATATGCATCTAATGTCACAGAGTGCTTTAAGACCGCAGATTTTCAGAGTGCTTTAAGACACACATTGAGGGAATGTTCAGAGTAGGAAAGGACACCCAAACATAAGTATTAGGAGAGGTAGCAGGATTCTGGATTTTGGAAGTAAACATTTTCTTCCTGTTCCTATGAAACGATGTATCCTTCCAGCTAACACTTCATGAACTGCTCCTGAAATAATGGTGTAAAGTATTGCAAGTAAATTTACAAAATTACCAAAATACTGAAGAGTAATAAACCTTGCTTTCCATGGAGTACTGTACAAGCTATCTGATCTGCTTTACATTATCTTCTCAGCTAAGAATCAGAAGAAAAATAAACCCTGTGCCTCACTAGAACCTGAAGTCAATACCACATAAAGGTCCCTGACAAGGGAGTGAAGCAGTAAAAAAAGCATGTAGGAAGATAGAACTAACAGTATTAAAAGAATAAAACAGGTAATTTTGTCAGAATAGAAGGTCTTATTTGAAAAGAACAGCATTCCAGGTATAGGGGAATCCAAGGAAAAAAAAAGAACCAAGAATTTGTTTGTCTCCCCTGCATTGTTAGTAATAATTAAAATAAATATTAAGTCTGTGCATGAGTTGAATAGTACAGAGAAGGCTGGGAAGTACATGTGAGAGAAAGCAGAAGAAAGCAGACCCCTGTAGTAAGCCCTCCAGCTACCTCCCTGGACAGGGTCCTCTTTTCTGTGGGGATCTTGAGCAATTTTGTTTTCTCCTGATTTTGGTTAGGTCAGTTTTTCCAACAGTGCAGCAGTTCACTCGACAAAGAGAAGATATCTTCCTGTTCCACTGTCATTTTTATATCTTTCAACTTTGTTCACATTTTCATGCTGCTGTCTTCAAAACAGGAGCTGAAATTAAGTTCTACCATGTTCTCATTTGGGACAAGCTTCCATTTCATCTTTCCCCTTGCACATAAGATCCTTTCAAACACTTCAAATGGGAGTGTGCTGGGTTGTGCTTTCACTTCTGCAGGAGAGGAGGGTAAGAAAGAACTGTTGGCTTCAGTCATTAAGCTGTATCAGGACCTGAAATAACCATCTAACTGAATGATCCATAGTTTTGACCACTGAAAACCAGAGTGAACATACCAATAGGAAATAGATTTCCTGGAAATAGAGTTCCCAAAAATAGAAGGAGACTGTTATAATCATCTCTTCCTATCTTAGATTTCACCAAGGTTTTCTCTTCCAAACTGAAGAGGTGTGTAACTCTTCAAGATGACATTGTGTTGAGATTTGGAATGCAGTTCTTCAGTTTTGATGAGAAAATCTTATTTTTTGCCCACTCTTATTTAATGACTTAACAAATTTTATCACAGAAAGAATGGTGTGAATGATAGAGTACTTCAGTTTGCCAATAATTCATAGGTTTTGAAATACTGCCTAGTTCCAGATGGAAAGGAAATGAAACTTTTTAAATTTACAACTGAAAAAAAAAGAAGTCCAGGAGTGTTGGGCAGGAAAAGATATGTTTTTCTAGTAATTGGAACAATTTGATTTTATTGTTCAACTTAAAAATGTTAACTTACCAAAAAAACCCCAGCATTTTAAAATGAAAACAGTTTTACCAAAGAAATACTGAAAAACTTTCAACAAAAATGTCATATTTATTTTGACATTGTTGAAACTTTGTCCCTGCTCTTTTAAAATTAAAGCTCAGCTAAAAATGCCTTATTCCATTAAATAATTGGATTTTAACAGAGTGACATAATATGACAGAATATGCTTGGGTCTAAGTCTCTCTCAGCTTGTCTCGTAAGCCCAGACTAATAGGATTGTCAAAGCAAATACTGAGAAACACCTAACAACAACCCTATGTAATTATCTGATGGCCACTTTGAAATTTACCTTCCTTACACGTTGAAATCCTTCTTTTAATTTGAAGATTAAAAGGTGAAGGGTTGGAAATTTGATATCTACATTGCTCAATGATTTGAAATGAATATATTAAAGTCTGTCTGATTGCATTGTAGCAAGCTCTAGTGGCAACAATGTGAAAAATCCATAAAGCAAAAACATAAATGCAAGATCTAAACAGTAATCTAACTTTTAGGATGATCCAGTGGTAATTTAACCCTTCCTGAACCCTACAGTAAGGAAGTGTTTTTTCGAAGGGTAGTTAATTTAAAATTTCAAATACCTAGTAGCTCATTTAAAAGCAATGTATGGTACTGCACTGAAGTCCATGCTAAGATCTGCACTTAAAACATCTGTGGTACATTTTAGGAATTAAACATGGTCCTAAATTTGTCCTAGTAGATAAGAAAGAAGTCTATGTATAAACATGCATAATATGTGTTACTTGTGCAGTGGAGTCTTTTTGACTGTTTGCTTTTAATGTATTTTTCTTTATGGGTCGTGGTAATCTGGTCCCAGCTCAACATGCCATGAACCTCCTATAAAAAGTCTCCTGGTTTTTCCTCTCTGTCCTCCTTGTATATGTACAGATAGCAGACATATCCCCATAGCTGTGGCAGTTTTCAGAAACAATATTACATTTCAACACTGAAATACAAAGCATGTCTTATCCCCCCAACCTGTATTTTTTATTCCTGTTTCCATGTGGAACTGCCACACTCCACTGGCAGTTATGGACAGAGATTGTCTCTCCTCACAGCATCATTCCTCCCACTGTGTTGTACCCATTGCTGAAGTGAAAGAGTTCTCCTATTCACTGATATTTTTAGGGTAGGTATCTCCAGAGTGTAGATGTGTTAAAAATGGCTTTCATACATAGCTGAATCTGTCAACAAATGTCATGTCAGTCACGTAACCAAATTGCAGCCAATCCCTCTCTGGCCTTTATTTACAAACTATAATTATTGGTGTCTGTGGTCTGTGTCTGTCAGTGTACTACATCATCTGGCTTTTGGTACAATTAGATTTTGGAATGCCCTCTATTGAAAACTTCTTCAAGAGAAACTGCTTTGTGGCTGTCTCAAAAGCAAACCTGCACAGCACTGCTAATAAGACCTTCATCAGTACCTGCTGGGAATTAGATTTTGGAGAGTTTTGTGCTTTTTTGCTCTCACTTGCACTCACCAAAGCCTTCCACTGTCCTGCATTGCCCAAGACAGCTTGAGTGGGATCACATTAAAATTTTTGAAGAGGGGGTTGTTGTAGCAGAGGTGTTTTTCATCTTGCAAGACATGAAGTCTTTCATCTATACACACACATGCCTCCTCCCCATCCCCAAAACAACGCAAACTAAACAAACCAAACACAGGAGCACAAAGCAGTGACACTAGAAATCTCAAAGAGTTAATGGCATAAAAAGAGAACTTAATGCAGAATTTGTTCTAGATGTTGAATTATAGTGAACAAAGGTAAGATAAATTATTCTCTTGGGCTGAATATTACAATCGCTGTAGAATTGCTTCAGTCTTCACTTTTATTTAGAAAAAAACAATATTGTGTATGGAAGGTGATCTCTTCAAGTCTAAAGTTTAAAGGTCACTCTATGTTGTAACATTAAAAAATTATGAAAGGTAACAAAATTTTCAATTTTTCATGGGTTAGGAAAAGTCAGAAAATAATTAGTTAAATTGATGAACAGGCATTAAGGAATGTGGAAGTGACATTTACTGTGCTTTGCTGTTGGAAGAGTTTAATGCTTCATAATCTTGCTAATCACCTTTGTGACTTTTTTCTGGAGAAACCATTAATTAGTATAATTTATTTCATTAAACTGAACTATGACACTAAAATTCTAATAATTAAAAATGAAATAAAGTCTTCAGTAGGTCTTCTGAAACATGAAATTAAACTAACTCCTTGAAGTAAAAACTTGAGCAGGCAATTCATAATTCAGCTGGCTTCCAACGTCTTCCTTAGGAGACAAACAATGAGTTCATGCTATGCTTAGGAGAAAATTTATCCTGTAAATGGCTAAAATTTCTTTTTGCTTCATAGTTAGCCTGGGTGAACAGACTCAACAGTCAGTTTTCCCCTCTCACCGATACAGTTACTCTCTTAGTAATCCCATAAAGAAAATAGGAAGATGAAGATATGGAAATAGTTATTGTTTTTCTCTGGCAGATTTCGATATTATTATTTTTAACTAAAAATATGAGTATTAAATCAAATCTAGTACCCACAACTGATTGAAATAATTCTGGAAATGTTATTGACTTTCTGTTCATCAAGAACAGTTGGTTTGTGAATATCATTGTTTTGGAATGGCCTTTTTAAGTATAGAAGTTCTTTTTTAGCAAAACAAACTTCTGCCAAGGGTGTCTATCAATGACTTGTTTTTTTCAGTAAAGGAGCTGAGAGTCAGGAAAACCAATCCTCAACAAAGCAGCGGAGCAAAGGATCTCAGAGGCTCTGTGATGGTGGATGGTGTCTTACTACGGATGATTTCACTTTATAAATTTGATAGGGTTTTTTTAAGACAATCTCTTGGAATATTTTGCAATTACTACTGTAAAATACTGATGATCATCATGATAATGATACCTTTTAATATTGTTCTTATTTCTAGAAGATGTTTACATTTTCAGTGTTTGAAAAAAACTGTCCAAAGACAGCATACTGGGAAGCAGGAACAACTGGGTGTGATGGTTCTGACAGGGTGTCCTGTTTTAATCCCAACCATCAACCTTGCCCCATGCAGCTGATCACTAACTCCCCAACCAGTAGGACTGTGGAGAGAATTGGAAGGGTAAAAGTTGGAAAATTCATGGTTTGAGATACAGACAGTTTCACAGCATAAGCAAAAGCCACACAGGCAAACAAAGCAAAACAAGGAATAAATTCACTGCCTCCCACAGGCAAGCAGGTGTTCAGCCATCTCCAGGAGAGCAGAGCCCCATCATGCATAACAATGACTTGGGAAGACAAAAGCCATCACTCCAAAAAAAAATACCCTTTCTCCTTCTTGCCTCCATTTTATATGCTGAGCATGGTGTTATACGGTCTGGAGTATTCCTTTAGTCAATTTGGGTCTCCTGTCCCAGCTATGTCCCCACCCAGCCTCCCAGACATCCCCAGCTTCCTTGCCAGCATGGCAGTATGAAAGGCAGAAAAGACCTTGGCTTTTTGTAAGCCCTGCTCAGCTATAAAGAAAAGCAAAAAAAAATCAAAAACATCTCTGTATTATCAATCCTTTTACTAGCCACTGTGAAAAAAATAAAATCTAGCCTTGATCACCATGAAGAAAATGACTCTGGAACAATGAGAATGAAACACATAAACACAAATTAAGCTCAACGTGCTTCCATCAACACTGTTTCTTATTTAGGGAAATGCAGTTAGGTATGTGAGGGATGCAGGGAATAGAAGACACCAGCTCTCCATCCCAAAGCCCTTCAGAGTATTTGCTTATGACCAAGAAGCAGCCTGAATGTGAAGTCATAGATGAGCATCACTCTGCACAAAAATTAGGTAAACTGAAAGAATGCACTTAACTCCCAATTTTAGCTCTGTCATTATTACCCTGGAAGATCTCATCTGTCTAATTCAAAGTCTTTAAACACACTAAGGAGAAAAGAAAAACCATCTTGTTTCATAAAGTTATCTTCATCTGCTGGTGCCTGCTGGGAACACCTTTCTGTATTGCCAGATTATGTTGCCAGAAAACAAAATCTTTTAAGCCTATTTTACCTGACTTAATTTTCTCCTCAGTTATTGTCTTATAAATCAGAATTTATTATCAGGCATCTCATCTACAGAAATGCTAAAAATATGAGCCAGACTTTAAAAAGCATTTCTGACTGTGACTTCAGAAAGGCAGATGGGAATAGTTATTGGAGTGAAGGGCTTTTTGCTCATCCCTTCTCCTCCTTTGACGCTGCAGAGTTCTGTGTCACAATCCGCTTGCTGTGCAAGCTTCCAGCCACCACAGCCCCCAGCCTGACTGTTTGAAACAGCGTATTTCCAGCATTTTCTTAATGAGTTTACTTCTCCTGAAACCATTCAGAAGTTTTACTCTCATCATGCACTCATTCTGTTTCCTTTTACTCTTGTTTTTACCTGCATTAAATATAAGCTTTTTCAATATGCTTCAAATATCAGTATTCACATATACATGCACAGACATATATATACATATATATACATATAACTATATTCATCTGTGTATCAGCAAGTATAGCTGAAAACCAGAAATGGTTTATTGTGGAGAGGACGGGGGACAGAGTTTGGGTCTGTAAATGCAAATATCCCTGCCTATACAATCAATATATAATAATCCAGACGGGCAAACTTAATTTATAGGTGAAGTCCAAATTCTGCCAAGGGAATTGGAAATATTAATAAATGATGATGAAAGGGGAGTTGGGGGGGTGGAGGGAAGGAAAATGCTAGGAATTAGGTCCCAGCACCATCATTTGTGTGTTATAATTTGTTTGCTATGAATATTATAATTTCCTAGCAGTCTGCTGAATTCAGTAAGTCTACTGTTGTGTAAGTGATGTGTGCATTAGGTGAAAGGGGCACAGTTCAGATCTCACTTAATCTTTAGCATGATTTAGGTTTTGCTTTTACAAAATCCTCATGTATTAAATTCAAATCCTATCCATATGGACATTAAAAGTACAAATCAAACTTTAAAAATTAAATCACGTGACAAAATACAACAACAATAATATCTTGATAGTTTATGGTAGGATTTTTTTTAAAGCATCATTGCTATTTCTGCTATGCTCACAGATATAGAAATAATTAAGTAAATATGATTTCATATTACCACTCCTAGAAACATTTTTCGTCTGTTTTATGAGGTGGAGTTTCATGCTAACATGTGCCAAGAATAGGACATCCTTGTGTCCCATCCTTTTGTCCCATCTATTTCCACCACAGGTAATTAATAATTAATTATAATAATTATAATAATATAATAAAAATATAATAAAAATAAATAATAGTTAATAGACATAGACTATATCTCTTGTTTACATTATTTGGTTTAAGGCCCACATGGAAGACCTGACAGTAGATTAATTAATTGTGAATGATTTATGAAATTGTCATTGTAAGTAATATTTTGTTCTGTCCTGTGATTTTTTTTTCAGATTTATAGCTCAACGAAGATCCATCTCATTCCAAGTACCTTTCCTGAACTTAAAAATGCAATCAAATAAGAAAACCAGCAGCTGCTCCCCTCTGAACAGTAATCAGTACATTAAAAATTAAGCTAAGCAATATTCCATTCCTGATATAAATATCAGTCATCTTCAGCTCCATTTTCCCCCAAAACTCACTAAACAACCAGGCCTTGCAGCAAACAGTGACATGAAATCCCATCAGGTTACAATGCAGAGAAAAATTCAAACTGCTAAAGCTTAATTAACAAAAAGACAACAAGAAAACATGAGGTTTTTCCTACAAAAGACAACAAGACAAATATACCATGTGGCACAGTGACACTTAGCTCTGACTCATTTCTTCAATAAACCTATCTAAAAAAAAAAAAATAAAAAAAAAAAGATCTGGGTTTTGCTTTCCCCAGTACATCGAGGGGACCAAAATGTCCCTGCTGGGTCCAAGCACTGATGACCAAGGGATCCTGTCGCTGATGTGGCACGCTGTCACCTATTACCCACTCTCTGTCATCATCCAGGGATGCTGAATCTTGCAAAGCCAGAAGCCAAACCTCAGTGGTACTGGCACTGCCCTGACTTTGTGGCCAGTCTTTGCACTCCCAGCAAACTCATGACTTGCTTCCTCCTCCCACCAGCCTCTTTTCCTTGCAGCCACCGTGTCCTCACTCCATGCTTGCTGTCCCTTCTGAGCTGATCCCTGCCACCACATCAAAGTACTGTCATTATTTCCCTCTACTAGTGCCACAATCCATGCACAAAATCCCACATTATGCTGTTGCACATGGTTTCCATCAAGAGATTCTGATTATTTTTCTGGAACACAATGTGAAATATTTCTATCAGTTTAGCTATTTCATTATTGTGGCTGTAACCCTTCGGCCTTTATACTCAGAACCTGTCATTCTTCAAAATGGGTAACAGACCTTATGTTTTTTGTACAGCTATTGGTTTCCCAGAATGCACATGTTTTTCTTCAGTTTTCACAGCACCCTCCAGTGTCCTGAGCAATGCTCTACATTTGTTTTACACCATTTCTCTCAATAAATGGCTGCATATAGACCAAACATTCAAATGTTGCCTCTAAATGAGAGTCTGTTGGTGCTAATTCGTTGCTATTTACACTCAGGTATCTGAAAGGAGGTTATTACTGTTTGGGGACCTGCTTATTGCTCTTCCTGGGGTATGAGGTTTTATGGTAAGTACAAGTGGGCTTTATTGATATCTTAAAAAACAATCTGTCAAAGACAGGATGCTATACACGTATCAGGTAACAGCAATCCAAATATTTAAAAGGTTAGTGAAATAAAGTTTTCTTGCAAAAATTCCTTTATCATTCTTTTGACCTAGTTGTATAATTACTAAAATTAAAATTGTTTCTTCTAATAATATTCTACGGTTTTGCATCATGTCTATTTCAACTATACTGATGATGTTTAAACACAATCAAAATAATTGACTGGTACAAGCTTTCTTTCAGTTTACTTCTAAAATCTTCATGGATCATACCATAAAAGTGATATATAACCAATTTTGTCCTGTAAATGTTCATGTGGAATATTTGCAACATCAGGAACATTCTGCAAGTTACTGCTTCATGGTAGTGGAAGGTAGAGGAAGAAACAACTGGCAAAACTACATATCCTTTGGGGGTTTTTTTTGTCAATATGGATCTTCACAAGATTCTCAAATAGAGGTAAAGGTGTTTTGTTGCTATGCAAATCTAATTTTTTCATTGTAAATATTTCCTAACGTAGTTCAAGCAAAAATTTCATCTATATGTTTGTTTACCAGCCATCTCTTCCCTGGACCTTGTATCTGTAATATGCAGATGAAATTCTGATCCAGGCAAACTTCAGTATGTGATCGCTCCAGTGACATATTTTCTATTAAATAATCAGCAGGTAAAGTAAACAAATAGTTTTGTCAGAGGATTTTCCAGTTTTTCTGGCTGAGTGTCAGGTCAGAGCCATACTTCCTTCTGTTTATCCTCAAAACAAAATGTACATAGCCATCAAGAAGAGTACATGGAAAGACCATAAAAATGGTAAAAATGCTGAAAACTTTAGGTGCAGGAAAAGATTAAACAGGGGAAAAGTAGGCAAGCTCCACAACACTAGTTGCAGGAGAGTAATTTGTATTTCTCACTTCTATGAGAATTTCTGTAACTATGAGAGAAAGAGAAAAATATTTTTTCCCCCTCACAGCCTTTCTTCTCTACTTCTTGCAAGAAAGTACCAATGGGAGTCTGGGCAATTGCTAGTGAGAAACAGCCTGAGCCAGAGAATGGTCTTGGTAAACCCAGAACAATTGCAAACACACCCTGTCTGGATCCCCAGGTTTTCAACATGGTCCTCCATGTAAATTTGAGCCAGGAGTATTCCAGTGAGGACAATAAGTTAGCTGGCACACTCAGGATAAATCAGGATTAGATCTTATCTAAGGAAGGCAGACAAGTAATTTCTTCACAGGCAGTAGAAGAGAAAGCCATATTCTGCTCTGTATTTGGCCACCATTTATATAATTGTAGCAGTTCTTGTTTATTTTTAAAAGATATGAAAAGCCAGTCTCTTTTAATCTGAGGATATAAGATCAACTGTTTCCCTGGCAGTTTTCCTGCTTGATTAAGAGAATACAATTCTCTTTAGTTTTGCTTGATGTTCTATAACTAATGATGAGACTTTTTTTTAATCACTAGGTATCAAGCAACACAGAAAATCAAGATGTTCACCATGGGAGTAATAGGTTTTCCTTCAAGTAAATATTCCAGCTCTGATGTGTCCAATATCTGATTTTCCAGAAAAAAAGCCAGAATTCTGCTCATAACAGGTGAAGCCAAACTAGAAAATGTGCAGAAATGGTTACAAAAATGAACATAGGAAAGAGAATCTTCCTTCAAATGCAAAAACTTGGTTTTTTGAAAGAATATGACTGCATACCACAATGTATTAGGATTATGAATACAAGGGATAGGCAAGAACTGTTTGCACAAATAGGATAAATTATGTAGGAGTTTTATGATACTTATTTTCAACAGTATGTAAGCAACATTAATGAAATGCATAGAAAATGTTTTCCGTATCAGGAATGAGAAGAAATGAGAGAGACATATCCATTGACAAGCATTCAGAACAAAATTTTGAGCTTGTTTGTAGGTAAGAATGTCAGAGATATATTTATTGTGGATGAATTTTGGCCAGTGAGATACATACTTACATAGACTTCTGTTCTTTAAGGACCTAATGGGGGGAAAGGACTTTGTACACAGGCAGAAATGTATTTTGAGAGAGTAACTTTGATAGCAGTGAGGTATTTGCATCAGCAGTGCCAAGGACTACATCTGAACTTGTTTCCCAGGGAGACAGGATGTTTTCCAAGAAGAATATCATCACACCTTGAAATAGCAATAGACTCCCCTCGTAGAGTAAAACAGAACAGCCAAGAACAGCTTGACCTTTATGGGGGCTGTTAGGTGATAGATCTGCATTTATTTATCTACTTGCTCTTGGTTGTGTAAGAGAAAGCATGATCCCTTATTTGCAGAACTTTGCACAGACCCCAAATCACAGGTACAAAACATCTGTTTGCCTTCAGATTTCAGCTATAAACTCCAGCTGACTTCTCTTTGGTTACAAAGTGCTTTAGCTTTTGCAGCTGTTCTTTAAGAGTAGGAAACCTTCCTGGCTAACAGCAGGCAGAGAAACACTGAGTGCTTGTTTGTGTGAGTGCTGAGGGGAGCACAGACTGCATCTGTCTTCTGATGGGGTTCCTATGAAGTGAGGGACCTCACCAAGCAGGTAGCACTCAGAGTGCTGCACTCTGAATGCAGCAGAGCATGATGTGATGCGTCTTTACTTATCCTTAACAAAACCCATCTCTGAAACTCCAAGGAGTTGTAATCAGATCTAGCTAAATTAATTGTCTAATTGTCTTTCCTTTATGTATTTGTATATAAAATAAAGATACAATAATGTGTGTGATCTAAGAATAACTTACAGTGAACTGCAGCCCCTTTAAACTGTGCATAAAATGGGGTATAGCAGTGTATAAGCTATGGATTACACCAGTTTCTTCAGCCTCTGCCAGCCATAGCAAGTGAGGGCTGAGTTGAAAAAAAGAGAGGGGGCAACATTCTCCTTAAAAATTGTGGATTTAAAAAAGAAACAGGGGCTCTGGGGCAAAACAAGAACAATGAAATGTAGGAGGTTACTCAGTCCTTCCATTCCAGGACTCTGGAACAAAATGTGCTCTGTTCCTCCCTGGAAGAAATTTTTCTGACCTGGTTTAAAAAGTCTCAGGGCAGGAGGTTGAGCATCTTCTGCAGGGAGCTTGCTTCAATATTGCACCTCCTTAACAGATAAAAAATGTTTCTAGTCTGCAACTCACTTCATGGTTGAAACAGACAACCAGAAACAGCATGAGAGGATGGATTCAGCAACACAAGCTGAGCTTTTGTACAGACAGGTTTTGAGATATGAGACATCTGAAATGGATGAATTACTCAGAGTAAGAGCAAAGTGAACTGATCTCTTCTTGTCCTGTCCCTTTTATGTACCCCCAAAGTCCATATCTGCTTCATGATCTGTGTGACAGACTCTACACATTATAGGAATATGAGAGCAAGCACATGGGGTCAGAGAGCTCCTTCCAGACTTTATCCTCTCCCCATCACCTGCAGCATGTGCTGTATGAAGAGTATATGACCAAGGCAAGTGCACACTCACATGGCCCCCAAGGAATCATTTAATTTTCCATCAACCTCTGTTTTAGTGAACTAGGGTTTAAACTTATGGGGTTTTTTCACTAATGCATTTTTCTTCCATTAGTTTAACTATCTGCTTTCAGAGTGCCTGTGCAGCATCCTTGTAACAATGAGTTTCATGGTTTTATGCCCAGCTAGTGAATAAATATCACAGATTCACAGAATCATAGAATGGTTTGGATTATAAAACACCTCAAAGATTACCTAGTTCTAATCCCCCTGCCATAGACAGGGATGCCACTAGATCAGGTTGCTCAGGGCCCCATCCAACCTGAATTTCTATGGATGGGGCATCCACAACTTCTCTCAACAACCTGTTTCAGTGCCTTGCTGCCTCTAAGGAAATGTCTCCTTTTTTGTTCTGATGTTGCTGCCTGTTCCCTTCTTCCTTCCTGCTCTTTCCTACAGAGGAGCTGCAGCTTCAGGAGGTTGTCAGAAGCGAAGAGCAGTGTCAAATCTAAAAAAAGGTATGTCTGTCTGTTTTCTTATGCTGAGCTATCTTACACAGAAACAATAATTCACTTATGCCACTTGCTCACATAAAAATTTCCATTAGCCACTTATTCGCATGACTGGGATATGTCTTCTTCACCTTAAAAAAAAAAAGAAGAAAACAGTTATGGTGTCTTCTTCATTGATGGCAGTCTAAGTCATTACTTCATAGTTTGGAAAGGCAAGAGTTTATCTGAGAGACTTTTAAGCCTGTTTAGTTATGGCATTGCTGCAACCCTTGCTTATATTTTGTGGGAAGTGGCTCGTGAAACAAGACTTGCAAAGCAGAATGGGTACAGCTAAAAATAATTTGCTGTGATTAATGGATGGACAAAGTTGTGACTGACCACTCAAAACCTGAAGAGCATCTCCAGAAACACAGGTTTCAGAAATCACAGCGATTCATTGCCCAGGAAGTCAACAAGAGTCTAAATATGTGGTAATCAGTTCTGCCTATAAGATTGCCATGGCATTACAGAAAACTGCCCTTCTGTCCAGTTCACCTCTGACCATTATCAGAGATGTCCAGCTACAGACATAAATACCTCACTGTTGACTATAGCAGCTGTTGAATGGTAGGGACCACACTTAAGCAGCTAACTTTGATATTTTGACATTGGGAGAGGTTTTTTTATTATTTTTTTTTTAAGCAGAACTTGGATGTGCATCTAAAAGAATGTGAGTTTTGTTCTCCCTATTTGCAGAAGAAATCAAGTTTTTTGTATTCTCTTTTGGCTGTAAACTCATCGGAAGCCTGAACTCATGAATAAATTAAAATTTGAATTGCATCTGTTTTACTGTAAGTCTTGTTCTCTGTGCACTTTATGACCCCACCCAGAATTAAGCTTGCTACGTGCAAGAAATAAAAAGAAACATAATAAAATTATGTAATTATCTCAAAAACTTTAAAGTTATAGATTTCTCATAACTGCCTTGACATTTTCTATAAACATTAAAAATTCACAGGACTAACTTTATGGTTTTGAATTCTTCTTGAAATGCAAGACTATGATAGTACCTATTGTTATCTATCATTAAAAAAATTACTTCATGTTAAATAACACTTTCCTTCCATAATATATATGCAGATCCCATTCCAATATTTCTACTCAGAGGCAAAAGCACATAATTAGCCTTGTCTTGTGGAGACATTGTGCTACTTTCAGGGTTTTTAAAATTAAAGTTATACCATAAAATATGTTTAAGTATAGCAGTCATCATCTGTGACATCAGGGGGAAAAAATCAGTTTCTAGACTATAAAAGACTTTCTAAAAAAGCATCACACAGATCTCATTAATTTTGAAGGGAACTAAACACCTCTAATTTTTTTTTAAATCCAGCTATGAGTCAGTGCTTTGTGAAAGTCATTGCCAAATATTTTCTGCAAGTTGTTCTCATATCCATCACTCAGCCCTTTTACTCCACATAGCCTCTAAGTGTTCATTTAAATCACAGTAAACTAAGTGAAGAGCACACTCTTAGTGCAAATTATCAGAAAAATAATTACAGGCTTTTCAAGATTTGCAAGTATTTTGGGGAGTAGCAATAAAGTGACCAATTACTACTGTACATAATGGGACTGTGTATTTATCAGCAAAAAAACTTATTTCATGGATTGTTTAACTGTCTCTTTTCTAAATAAATAAGTAAATACATACATACATAGGTGTGTACTACCAAAGACGTACAAGTACTACTCTAAATTCACATTTACTGTAAATTTAAGTTCACATATAGTTTAGTGAAGTTCTACTCTTCCGTAAGAAAAACTCCACTCCTATGAAAGTGATGTTTAATATCTCTATTTGCTCTAGGGTTATCAATAGAATACAAAGTCACTCAGTCCTTCAAAGTAATGTCGAGTAGTCTTTTCTGAAAATTCCTTCCATTGTTTTCAATGAAAAATATCTTTCTGCCCATTGCCACAGATATCAGGCAACTTAAGAGAAAGTAATTTTGACCATCACAGGTAGAAACCAGTTAAGGATAGTCTAGGGTGAAGAAGAACAGTGAAAAAGCTGAAAATATACCTGCTAGCTAAATTCTATATGGAGACTGGTCATTCTGATAGAACGTGTAAATTTGAGGTGCATACTTTCATTACACATGAAGAATGTTAGTTTTCAGTGTTTACAGTATCAATGGATTATTCCTTCTCCTGTTGTTGTGGTCATTTAATAGAGCACATATTTTCAGTTGTCATTAAGCCTAGCGCAACTGAGGCAATGCCCTTCAGACAATTCAAAATTCTTTTTAATAATGCTAATGATGGTCCTCTTGGCATTATATTCTGAGAAACTTCAGAAACTTAGTTCTGAGAAGCTACCAAGTCAGGTGGCATTCTTCTATTTAACTGCAGAAAATAGGACAGACTAGGACATTCTCAAAGGAAAGATTTCAAAGAGTAGTCATCATATAACTGAGGAGGTAGTAGTACCTACACACACTACATCACTTTCTTATTGTCCATATCTCTTGTACCCTGGACAAGTATTCCAGGTGGGAAACTGGAAAGGGTTATTCCACAGGGAGAAGCACAGTCATGAGAGATGGCCTAGTGGAAAGCTGCATTAGGTTAACTGCAGTTTCTTGCTTGAGGTTGCTCTCACATAAGAAAAGGCTGTAAGCGTTGCTGTAGGTGAATTATCATTGCCACCACTGCCCTGGGGAAGACAGTGGAGAATAATGAAACCTAATTTAAAACAACAGATTTTTTTGTCTTAATTTCAAAAAAAAGATGGGAAGGGGAAGTTAATTTGAAACAAGGGAGCATCAGCAGGTGTCATTACTTCTCCCTCTGTTTCAGCCAAACCATCAGATCTTGGGATTCTGACATTTCCAGAGGTACAGCTGGCCATAGAGCTGGTGAAGGGGAAAGTGGGTTCTCTCCCCAGGAACTCATCATAAATGCAGAGGAATTGCTCCATGCACAATAACATCACTGCAGTTAATGCAGGTTGTAATTCTGTGTTCTCAACATGGTATATTTGGAGCCATTAAAGAAAAAAGAGCAAATTTGATGTAAAGAGTGCAGCATGTCTGGCGAGAGGCGCAGTTATCTGCACCAAGGCATGCAGACCTCTGAACACCCATAAATCAGGGGTCTTCCCTTCCCTGTCAGGCCCAGAGCAGCCAGGGGAGAATTTGCACAATGCACCAGTGCCCCAGCACGTGTGCCCGTGAGTGCGTGTGTGCAGGGGGTGGTTTCTTTCGCTGTCCCTCGAGAGAGCACAACTCTGCCAGCAGTGTGTTATGACATCTGTTTTTACAAACCCAATAACGCTCAGCATGCTGAGAAGCCAGGGCGGTTTTGATGGATGAACCCACTATAGCAGCACAATAACATTCTGCGAGCATGCACAAGGGATTAAGCAAGACACCAGCCCACTTCAGCGAGGTCAGGCTGTGCTCAGAATCTGAAAGGATGTAATATTAATGTCTATCTAATTGGTGAATTTGTCAATGCAGTGTTGCCATTAAACAGCCAGCCATCTGGACCCCAAGGTTTACGTGATCACAGCTGATTGTCAAAACAATGGCACTTCGCTGACCTTAAGAAATTTAATTAAACTGTTGTATTTCTTTCTATGCAGTGAAGGTACACAAACTGATAACTAAGAATAAGGTTGTTGCAAGGGCTGCTGCTTCTGTTTTCTACAGTGTAAAATAATTTTCACATAGATATGAATTCCTGGTAAATCTAAAATAACACATGCAACTGCACTTACACTTTGAGCAAGTTACGTTTCCTTGTTGTGTCTTCTAATGATTCAGCAACAGCCAGAGGAGATTTTTCCAGAAAATAGTTCTCCGCAATTCCATTCATCTTTTTTACTTGATAGCTTATTTAGGACATTCATTGTTCAAATTACAGCTCAGAAGCTGTTGGAGTAGCAACTCAGTAACACTTCCCCTACTATTATTTTAGCCAGTGTTCTATAGGCCATGAAAAAAAAAACAAAAAAAAACCCACCAAAACCCCAAAAAGAACACCAAACACAAAAAAAAAAAAAAAACACCACCACCAAAAAACTCTTCCATACAGATCCTTGAGGTATAACAATGTGGGACAGAAGTTTTCTGGGCAACTGAGTTTCTCCCTCCATATTGCATAGCTCTTTTCATAAACATACTGATCATCTTAAAACAAGTTATCATTTGTCCTAGACAGACTGAGAGGTTGGTTGAGAGCTTCAGTGTTCTTGTGGTTACAAACCTTCCTTTAATTTCCATCAAACACTTATTCTCGGCCAGCTCATACTCCTTTGTTCTTATGCCAACATCGCCTTTTAGTTTAAACAGCTCTTCCCTAGTGTTTACCCTCCCTGTGAATTTATAGAATGCAATCACTTTCTCTCAGCTTTCTTTCAACCAGAATGAAATCCACTTTCTAAAATCTCTCATAAAATATACTGGCTGTTCTCCTGGACATGTTTTCTCATCTGCTCCTTTGACACCATGCATTCTCGTTTCTTGAATAGGGGAAGCAGGGATGCAAGCAACATTCCACATCTCTAGCAGATGCCCCAAAGAATGACAATGACATTGCCTTTCTTTGCGAGAAATCCTCAATGTAAGAAGATTTTTGTTTCCTCATAGCATCTTCACACAACCATTTCCTCATTGTGCTGGCCAGCAAGAACCAAAATTCATCCTCTGTGGTCCAGTTTGTTTCTACAGAGAACCTGTAGCCCTTAGCAGCTTTTACAAGATTTCCAGTGCTTCTCCTTGTGCTTTTTACAGTGGCATTCTTTGTGTTGGTCTTTAAAGCCATTTAGACCATTTTATATGTTTGGGGGTTTTTTTGCCAGTGACTTTTAAGTAGGGTCCTCACAAATTATATCAGCAAATTCACCTGTTTTTGTGCAGGGCAGTAAGGAGTATAAGAGGGGCTTCTGTAATTTTCTTATAACATATCTTCAGACTACCTGCTGTGTCTTCCCCTTGAGACCCCTTCTTATGCAGCTTATGTCTTTGCTAATAATTTTTCACAAAATATCACATCAGCTATTTTATTGAAGATAAATAAGATGTACTATTAGTCAGGGGTTTAGAAAATGAAGGATTTTTGATTCATTTAGAATTATAATTTATCTTTTTAAGCCTTTTATTTTATTTTGCTTCCGTCTCTTCCATAATTATTTATTTCAAAATATATTTAGAAGCTTCATATGATACTGAAGTCGAAGTGGCAGAATCAGTGTCTCATATTTTTGGTGGTTTTTGAGGGAGGTTTTTTGATGTAAAAATTATATAGTTATAATATATATAACTATGTATATTGGTCATATGGTGCTGCTCCAAATTTGATAATTTATTTTTTAATATTGCATTTTCTGGAGTTCATATCCTTCCCATTACTCTGCCGCTTTTTGGGAAGTTTGTAAGCTGTTTTCCTTGACCTTGCTGTATGTGGTGAGTGCATACCAATGGGAAATGATCAACCTGTGCAAGAACAAATACATTGAATTTTTCCATCATTTTCTATTGTGCCAAGATGAGATTCAAATAGCTATAAGCAAGAAGTTTCTGAAGTAACTCAACTGTAGACTGCATGAAAATACAATGAAATAGCCCTCCAGCACATGGAGATGACATAGGTATTTATAAAATGTGTCAAAAACAGAACCCCACTGATGTGTTGCTTTCAGCCTAGTCTGTAAGGTGGAGAGAGATGCTTTCAAATGCTCACTGGGCAAAGCCTGTATAGCAGGCTTATTGTTCTGTCACTTGTGAATAAAGCACCAACTGCAACTTCTGGTGACACGTTTGTTTCACTGACAGCTCATCTTTTAGTAGCAGAAGCTTCTATAAAATGAAACTCCCATCCTGCAGTTACTACCATGTCAGTGCAATATCAGTGCTTGAATCTACTGCATGCACATGAACATATCCTTCTTCAAACTGTAATATAGGAAGTTGGTGAGTGAGTGTTTGATGTTTTTATACCCTCTGCTAGCTGCAAAGGACTGACATTGTTTCAGTCCAGTGGGTCAGTCCTGCACATTTGTAATGCGTCGTTGGTAGAGTGTGACAAAGCGATTTGAAAACAGACACTGATTAAAATGCCTGATCACACACTGGGAAAATTGCTGGTTAGTTAGAACAAAGTTTTCTTCACTGTGAATCATTCCACAAAGCTGAAAGTCTTCAAGGTTAGTTGCAGTACATTTTTTTAATCCCAGTCCACCAAAAATGAACTGCAGACACATTTCTCATCGGTGAATTAATTATCCTGTGGGGATCAGCCATTGAGTGCTAGAACATGCTATTTAACAACCTTTGGGGAATTGGATCCTTTTTCAAATTCACATCAGCTCTTTATTAACATGGAGTTTGGTGGTGGGAAGGGGGTTTGTGATAAAGGTCAGAGCTGCTCGTTAGAAAGCTAAATGAAATGTGGTAATGCAACTCATTCCTCTAACATTGCAGCTTATTCAAATGAAAAAATACATAAACATGGTACTGTAAAAGGAGGGCAGTTGTACAGTAGTTTTATGTTATCTCAAGTGCACCTTATCAAAGGTGCAAATACTTTGCAACAGCCCTTCCAATAATACCCAATTACTTCAAGTAGGAACTATCTGCATGAGTTAGTTGGGTTTGTCCCTCCAAGAAAAAGCATTCAGACTAAGTGTTTGAGTCAATACAAACAGGTGGGGAAATGTACTTTTTGCTCTCAGTGAAAGAAGCAGAAAACCGTTTACTCCAAAACTTGAGTGCAGGACAAGAACAAGGTGGTATTGGGCTATGTCATATAAACATTGATTTTCTCAGCATCTGGGCTGTGGCAGCCCTAGAGGAAAGGTAGATGATAACTCACAGTGTCTTTAGCATTCACAGAAGTTAATGTTGTTCTGTATTGAGCCAGTAGCCCATGAGGATCCAGATCTGCTTTATTTGCTTGCTGGCTGTCGATGTAGTCAGGAGTATCAGGTCTCTAATAAGAGGTTGACGTGCACTGTGGAGCCTGGATGGTTGCACAAGGGAGCTCAGATGCTCCTCAGAGAAACCTACTATAGCTTTTGACACTAGATCTAATCTCCTGCTGGTAAATATTGATGTTGCTAGTGATACCAGTTTATCTGTTCTGAAGAACTTCTTTTGAAGCAGGGCCTCGATGAAGCACCACGTAAATGCTGCTAGGGAGGGTTCATGTTATCATCCCAACCCTCCTGTTGGGAAAGCACAAATCAGAAGCACAAATACTCTGGATAAAAATATGTATAAAGAAATATAAAAATGTTACAAACATGGAAGATGGCAACAGAGAAAAACAATGTATTTTTGCTTTCATACTGGGCCAAATACCTGGAAACTCTAATCATGGGCATGGGTCCTACCTGGAGGACTGACAGGGGTGACTGCAGTGGAACTACTCCCTGAGAATGATAAAGTCACATGTGTGTGAGTTGTGAGAGAGAGTCCATTTACAGGGCTTATTCCAGTGCTTTATACCAACCCTTCACTGTCTCCCCTCTCTAATTTGTGTCAGCATTTGACAGCTTGTTGACAGCTCATTAGGAAAAAAAAAAAAAAAAACACATGCAACCAAAGCACTCAGTGCAAGCAGGGAGATCTGCTCTCTAATTGTGAGCTGTATTAAAATCTGAACCAGATGTGGCACTGCAAATCAGAAACCAGCCCAATTAGCGTGTTTATTAAAATATTTTAAAATTTATTTCAATTATTAGCTAGTATAAAACATAATAGCAGTAGCAGCTCTTGTGGGAGTCTAAGTCTAAGTGGCAAATCAAAGGGAACCAGAGAGGTTTTTGGATTTATTTTTTTCCTGAAAGAAGATATGGTGCAATATCAATGGCTTTAAACCACGTCAGCTCTGTCATTGAACAGGAGCCATTTGGGGGCAGGTGCCTCTGGTCTCAGTCCAGACTGCTATCAGCACTGAATGAGAACATTAGACTTACTGCAAAACCAGAGCTGTGGTGAGCACAGTAAAATTCAGCCACATTTGGCTCTTGGGAATTTTTTCTTTTGACACTGGTTAAATTTAAATTAACCATTTGGGCTTATATTTCTGGGTTTAGACTGGCAATTCTGTTCATTAGTCTCTGTTCTCAAAGAGAATTCTTGAATTAAGTGTGTCAGGTTTTCCTAATATAATGCAGACACTACAAATCAAATGACTAGATTTGAAGCTTCTCTGAGGAATTGCTGCATCTTTAATCTGAAGGAAGTTTTTCTGAATTTGTTTTCGGTGTCTGAGAACAGGAAAGACAGTCAGCTCTTCATGCAATGAAAACCTCTTCTTTTTTTTTAACTTTACATTATTTTTGAACTCATCACACTTACTGAAACATCAAAGCAAACATTCAGGCTAGGAGGGATTCAATATATACATGCAAACAAAAGCATGAAGCTTAGGGGCATTAGGAAATATTTGTGACTTCTGCTGTGCAAAGACAAGCTGGCTGAATGTTTTATGGACCCTTCTAGATGATGTGTTTATGTCATGGAAATGGCAGTCAGGGGGTAAAATGTAGGTAGTATTTTCCAGCCCTGTACTCAACATAAAGAGAAATGCTTGCACAGGGCTGAACTAAATTATAACCTGTGCATACCATGGGGTAGATTCAACTATCTCTCCCACAAACTTCCCTCAGAGTCCCAGTAATGGGCTGACCATTTGTTTTTAAAAGTCTTATAATTACTTTCAAAATACTTTTTGGAAGGTGTGAGAATGGAGAATTTTCTGTTTGACTAAATTTAGAAGAAAAAGACTTCTGTGAGCAACAGCTGGTGCTTCATCTAAGGATGCTAAGTGAGGCCTTTAGAACTATAAAAGTGGAAAAGCACATTTTGCAAAGCAAGCCCTGTAGAAAAAGTTTATAATGAAACAATGGCTTTCACTTTTAAATCCATGAGAGTGATAACCTGAATAAAGTCACTCAGAACAGGTATGTCTAGGTATGTCTATTCAAACAAGATGCCATCAGGTGAATTGTCTCACTACAAAGTATAATTTTTAAGCAAAACAGCTAACAGCTCTGTGCATACACTGTTTGCTTACTGAATTCATAATAATACATTTGAAATTAACATTAATGTCCTCTGCACCTCATTCCTTTATTCTTTTTACTAGCTCTTGAACATTAATTTCTTCTTGCTTTTAGAATTAGTGTAAATATTCTCATTTGCATTCTACAGCTAAATGAGCTACAAAAGCCTAGTTTTGTTGCTTCTTCGTAATTGATCTCCATGATGCACATTTCACAGACTATTCTTCTTAAATCCTGCAGCAAGTGCATTTATGTGACTGTCCATTTGTTTGGCAGGGTAGGGGATTTTTGCACTTTACTGCTGGCACTGCAGGTTCAACTTTTCATTCTGTAGATCTGTCCCTGTCTGTCTGTCTGCCTGCAATGAGATGTGGTATGTTGTTTCCCAGCAACACACACTCAGTGGTGTTTTAGTGTCTGGTGCTCTGAAGCTGCTGGATCACTTGCAGAAAAAGAAAAACCAAACCCCAAACGAAACAACCCTTTGGCACCCCAGTTGCTACGAGGGAAACACCCACTACATTTCACTGCCATTGAAGTGCTTTCTCTTTGGTTCCCTTTGGAAACATGACAAAACCAACAATATAGGAATGACCCTGACATTCCTGACATCAAGAGAAGTTTTTGGAGTCTCTTGGTTGACCTTGCCAAGTATTACCTCACTCTCACCTCACAACTGCCTGAGATTTTGCTAGGCTTTGGCAAGATCTGCACTACCCCTGCTTTCCCCCAGGCACCATTCCCCTACATTTTGAGCATTGCCACATCATCTATAAAGACAACATTGAAGCGCTTCTATCATCAGCACTGTGTAAATGGAACAGCACAGAGGCATCTCTCTCATACCTGCATAAAATATGTCATTATTATAACCTCACAGGAGAAAACACCAAAAAAATATGATGGATTGGAAATATTTGTCTGAACTATTTTTTTTTCTTTTTTTTAAATCTGGTTAAAGACAGTTTTCTTCTCCTTCAGGAGAATAGATGAGGAAAGAACATGGTTTCTTTTCTTGCTCTTGGGGGTTTCAGTTGCCTGCTGGTTGTGGTCATTAGCAGCCAGCCTTTTAAGCAGAGCTCTTCATCACTTTATTTCATCAGTTGTAACAACTGCCTCATTGCTTACCCAATTATTTTCTGTCACTATGAAAATCTTAGTTTTATATTAACTACTTAATTTAATAACCTTCAGATGTGCTAAAATCATAGTCTGATAGGAACTGCAGGATATTTACTGTAATATTATGTTTCTTTTTTTGACATCTTCAGGAAGTTGATTTAATCTCCTGAATTGAATGCTTTTGAAACTATGGTAAATTCTGTTCACTTCATTTTAGCAATTCCCAGTTTTACAATGTTTCTTATGCTTTTTAACTGGTTTCAGTCTCTTTCCCCACTATTTTGAATCCCAGCTTTTTGAAGTTCGTTCTAATATTTCTTATGCACATTGAGTCCCCAAAATCAACAAGAGACATGAACAGTGTGTTTACCTGTAAACATACATATTAAGATAAAAAGCATTATTTTGTGGTGGAATTTTATGATTTTTAGGAACTACCCAAAGGTAGTTTTCTTCTTGGCACCATAATGTAATGTTTCTCTCAGTCTGTGACTAACACTCATGAGGTGATGTCATAGCCCTGGGTGGTTGCTTCTTTATTTATTTTGTACATCCATAGCATTTTATGAAGGCATTTATACACAAATCCACAGAAAGAGTTATACAATAAAATGGAAAAGTACCAATCAGATGTTTGTACTCACAAGCAATATTATGTAAACATTCCCATATGTATGTATGTATGTAATATTATGTAAACATACACTCTCTTAATGAGGAAGAGACTTAAGAAAGGCCTAACTCAGCATGATGAAGGCCACATGTTATATCCCCAACTGCACTAAATTAGGGGTCCATAATTTTCCCTGTAAGAAAAACAACTCTGCTTAGCTTGGAAGAAAAGTTGAATTCCCAAGAGCTCTATCTGCCTATTCCCAACACAAAGCTGTCAGGAAGGTGCTTGAATTTGCATTATATGTGTTTCATAGCATCCTCAAAAAAACACTTCCTTCCAGCTAGACAGCTGAGCTTCCTCCCTTTGAAGCCCTGTCCTCCCACAGCTTCTTGGGACTGTTATTTTGGCTTCATTCAATAGCTTGTACCTAAACCGTTTGTTGCTTGAATGTTTGTTTTTTGTTTGTTTTTTTTTTTTTTGTTGCTGTTGTTGTTGTTTTTGTTATCAGTGATGTTAAATCAAAGCACTCCATTTGGACTTTACCTAGGAGAAAAAAATTAAAAGTAATAGGCCCTCCTGAGAGTTTAACACCAGTGTTGGAGAAGAGAGTGGAGGTGGAGCTGCCTGCAACCAGCATCCTCTCTTTGAAATGTTCATGCCCAGAAAGCACGTTCCAGATCATTTTAGTGACAGCGGGGGTGCTTTCACATTTCGGTGTGTTCAAAAGTTCAGTCAAAAACGATTTTGAAATTTTAATAGAAACTGAAAATAGAAAGGAGCCCAGCTGCCCTCTGTTGATCACAGCAACAAGGAGGATAAAAGAGAAATGTTGCCACTGTGAAACGAAAACAAGCACTGCAGGGATTCTCACGGAGGATCTTGCTGTTGCTGCTAAGTAATTTTTTCAGTGATCTGCTGATATGGTCTAACAGGGAGTTTTAAAATTAAAATTCCCAGTATTTATCGGTGTTTCACCCCATCTTCAGATTGTGTGCGTGTATTTTATTCAGTAAATATCCAGAGGTGAGGTTGCCTATGTCACCTGGATACGCAGAATATCGATGGTACCAGAAGGGTTGAAAAACTGAGTAGCAAAGTGAAATCCCTTCAAGTTATACAGGAATATAGCATTGCCAACGTGAAAGCAAATGCTGCTTTTTGAATGCAGTCAGGCTTTCAGCTCATAAAGGACATTCACTCTCATTTCTCCTTACAGGTTTCAGCTTTGCCAAGTGATCTTGAACTGCTGTTAACAATCATCAGATTTAAGGCCACTTGACTGGATTCCACTTCTGGGAAAGGATGCCATGACCACAAGTAGGTGATCCACCACACACACAAAACTTTAAGTAAAGCAAGTCTATTAAGAGGTATTTGCAAGGAAAAAAAAAAAGTCTTTTTAAACTGCTCTGAAAGCTTTTAATACATCTCATTTAGATATATGCTATTTTCAGTTCCTGGAAATATGTTACTAAGAAAGGATAATAACAAATGCTTCAAAAGGAGAAGTCTTGATTATAACAGAATTTGTTAATTGAGTGTTGAGATTAAGAACATATTAAGGTTAATAAGAAATTTGTTGGAATATCATATATCATAGATAAGATTAATATCAAAATGTGTGTTGGTTGACACAAGCAGGTTATATATTTGATATGAATGTAAGCACACTGACTCACAAAAATAAGCATCTTATTTGAGACTAATGGTTATTTTAAATACAACACAGTCATCTCATTTCTCTCATCCCATCTGTTGCCAACAGCAAAATATAAATTATGAATGGCATTTTTTGCCTTTTATTCACTGCTTTACAAATACAGCAGACATTTCATTGAAAAGTTTTGTGCCTTTGGTAGGTAAGGATCACTTGTACAACAAATTATTTCACCTTTTTTTTGTATCTTGGTGAAACAAAGCAAATTAAGGGCAAAATTTCTTCCTTTTTTTTTTTTTTCTTTTTTTTTAATAACCCACAGACATTGCTTAACACTATTAAATATAACAATTTACTATCTGGAGTAAAAAAGAAAACATGTATTGTATTTCCAATATGAAAAGTCATAATTCAAAATAGTCTGAGCTCCAATGCTCTCAGGGACAGAGGCCAGTTTTGAATTTCCTTAGAATTTCCGGTGCTTATAGGAAATTTTGTCTGCAGACCCCTCCCCTTGCCAGCAGGGACTTAGCAGCAGCTTAGTTAAGCCACACTCAAGGAGAGGAGTGGGCACAGAACTGAGGGCAGCACTAGCTGTTTGAACTGTTGTTTCCTCTCAATGGAAAACAAAAACAAGGCAAAAGCTTGACAGAAATCGACATTCGACAAACACTGTCTGGTCAGTCAATGGTTTTTTGATGAGATCGTGGAGAATGATGAGACAGTCTCAAAGATGTCACATAGTTCTTTTGAGGGATAGACCAGTAGTGTGGCTGGATGGAAATGACACAAATATGTGGTGATCCCCTGCACTCCCATTAGAGTCAATTGTTTTACATTGTCTTGGGCTATGGAACCAAAAATGTGTATTCTATGTCATTTGTTAAAAGCAGATGGGGAGATGTTTTTTCTCATCTCTTATAACTCTGGGGGGAGGGGGGTGGATGCCTTTCTGATAATGGGCCAACTGTTAAAACCAGGTGGGGCAGTGTTTCTTATCTCTTTCACTGCCCGTCCTCCCTCCAGAGGGATATTTTCTGCTGATGGGCCATTAAGGCTCACCAAGAACAGGACACATTCCATTATCCCATTGTGAGATGCTCCACCCAGTGCATCCATTCCTACCTGGATAAAAACTGAGATGTAGGAACACAGGTATCTGGTTCCACTGGGTTTCTGGGGGAAGATGGGACCTTTCTCACCATCACTGGACCATTTTCTACAGGATCATCTCTGTTCCAACAGAGCTATGTCTGCTTTGGACTGCTTCCAACACCCTGACCAACAGGGTGTCAGGCTGTAGCTCTGACTATGTCAGGGTTTTCTGGATTGTTGTTTGTTTGCTTGTTTGTTTTTATTTTCTACTACATTTGTATTGTTAATATTCCTAGTAAAGAACTGTTCTTACTATTCTCATATCTTTGCCTGAAAGCCCCTAATTGCAAAATTATAATAATTTGGAGGGAGAGGGTTTACATTCTCCATTCCAAGGGGAGTTTCATCTTTCCCTGGCAGATACCTGTCTTTCAAAACCAAGACACAGATCTGTTCAAGAAATCTGAGCCGAACTGTCTGAACTGAGCTCAGGTAAATCTTTCTGATAAGCTCCAAACACTGTGCCAGAATCAGCCAAGAGCTTGGTGAACCTCACAGCATAAATTCTGCTCATGATGGACAACATGGAAACTTTTTGTTAAATTTTTCTAGTGTGCCTGCAAACTGTTTAGCTGAAAAAATAACCAAGACTGGATCTGTTTAGACTGGATCTAGTTTTAGACTGGATCTGTATTTGTTTGATACAACAGCTACACGAGACAACAGGTCACATAAGTGATCTTGCCCATCTTAGCTTTTTCTTATTTACTAGATTACATTAATTTCCATTCATAGTCTAACATCCAAAACAAAGCAATTTGCAGGTACACTAATGTATATCTGTAAATTAAGAGGATTTCAGAATATCTCCTAGACTGTTTTGCATTCTATGCTGTCTGCAACCTAGTAAGAAAAAAATTATATATTTACCTTCTGACACTTCATCTTAGCAGTTCAGCCTGTTGCTTTACTGGAAGAGCAGTGAGAAACTTTCACATTCTGTACTTTTAAATTACTGTGGGTTTTCTACCTCTTTGATTATTTTCACTGTGTGGAATCGATCTCTGACTGCGCCTTCTGTGCTGATGTGAGGTGTGCTGAAACAGTTTCTTGTCCCTTTCATCAGATCTGTTTGAGAAGAATGACAGCTGTAAAGTGGCAGCCTAATTTTCTGGCAATTGAAAAACATGTCATTCAATATGTCTTTACAGTCATCTCAACAGCCTAAGTTTTTCTAGCCATTTATATTTGGTGTTTAATTAGCATAGGTATAGCATAATTGAAGAGAGATGAATATTTTTCTGTCAGTGCAGCATCCAACTCTGCCTGGTGCATACCTGCCTTACCATGTATCCCTGAAAAGAAACAAAGATTTATTCCATACAGGAGTCTTATTTGATAAAGTTTTCTGCCTCCAGGCCAAAACTGCAGATAAAGGTTTTGCTGAGTGACCTCTGAGATGTAACAGGGAGGCTTCCAAACCCTGTTCCATAAGAAACATGGAGCCTGACCCAAATACCTTCAGAATGAACAGAGGCTTTCCAGCCCTTTCAACTCACTGAGAATCAAGTCTGCAAACTGTAAGATGCACTCCAAGGGCAGAAACACAGACTAAGTCAAGGCAGTATAAATTCAATAAGTTTCTTTTCATATTTGTAGAAAAGTATAATTTAAGTAACATGCCCCAAAATTTGAAGCCAAAGGAAAGTACTCTTACTTTGTGGTTTGGTTTTTTTTGGTTTTTTTTGGGGTTTTTTNAAATCCAATAAATTCCATTCTTGGTAATAAGATTAAGCAGTTGAGCCAAGAATATTTGCAAGCATTTCCAAGTCTTTATGCTTTGCAAAGGCAAAACACTGTATTATTTGGTGAAATCTGTACTCTGTTGTGGCTTTAACCAAATAGGTTTACATATGTAAAATGTCTTAACGCTGTAATGTGTCACTCATGGTGAATTTCTGAGAACAGGCAGGCCTACAAAGAGCAGGATGCGGGACATGTTTCAGTAAACTCAATACCTACGCTCTACGGAATGCTTATGTGCAAGACACATAGTTCCAACTAACTCAGAAACAAAGAATTTCAGAGCCCAGTTTTGGACATTTAATTAGGTAACAGTCAGCATTTCAATGTCCAACTGTTATCAGGTTAAATTAAGCAAATGATTTTAGTTCAAATAAAATGGATTGGAAGCATTGTTTTTGTAGGATATATTTTCAGTATTCTACATTGAATTTGTCCAAGGCAGAATTTAAATACTATTTGAAAATCACAGGGGTGCCTTCTTACATTTAAATCTTTATTTTTTTTCATCAAATTCTGATGGTAGAGCTCAGGAATAAAAGGCTAAGTTACTGTTTTAATTCACACTGGGGATAGGAAAGGAATCTTGTTTTAGCTGTGGTAGTTTCTGATGTGATGATTCATGAGAGACACCAGATCAGAGCAATTTAATTTGGAAGAGCATTACACAGAAACACTATTATTATTATTAGCTCTTAAAATGTCTTTCTTTTTTTTCCTTGTTCTCTGTGCATATAATCTATACATCATATTTATCTGCAGAATGCATGTTCTCCTTTCTGCATTATCTCCTCATCCCAAAGGATTACTGCCTTGCTTGGTGTTTCTGAAAGTGTTAGTCATGTGAAATGGCACTGAAATAATTTTGCTTTTCCTATCAAAGGAAATGAAAGCAAAAAGATTATTACTTTTCCAAGTTACAAAATAGTATTGTTGTTGACAAGAATCGAGCTAAAGCAGTAACTCCTGATGATGTGCTAATAAATAATATATAAGTTTATATACATTGGGCGTCTTTTTATACCACTTCAAACCTGGAGTAACTTCACTAGCCAACGTATTTATAAATAAGAGAATACTCAGAGCCACTACATGCCTATGAATTATGCATTAATGGCAAGAAAACAATTTAATTTATTGCATGCATGTCTTCACTGATGGGTGGAAATGAATAATGGTGAAATGCTACAAAGTGAGTAAATCTTAATCTTACAATAATGAAAGGACATTTCCTGTGCCAACTTGAACTCATATGGTCAGATCCTCCACTCTCCCGGGCAGTGTTGAAGCCAGGGTAGTTTTGGCAGCCACGCCAAAGAAATTTTCTCACCCATTTACAAGAACTGTACAGACTAGAAAAAAATCTAAATATTCTTTCCTGCAAGTCTTTCTGAAGCTAGATAGTTGATGACACAAACCTAATGAGGAGAGTATTATGAACAATAATAAGTTCAGATGGTTTTGATTGCCTAGCCTGATGAAATCATCCATAGATATGTTACCCCGAATGCTGCTGGGTTCATGTTCAGAGTCAGGCAGAGACTTCCACTTCTGGTTTCATGGTGAAACACCTCAATTGTTCCACTATGACGTTAAGGAAAAAGAAGTATCTGACTCCTCAAATCCTGCTGCTTTTGAATGTTCTTCCTTAGTTGTTCAGGGTAAACAGACTGGCTCCAAACCTCGCAGCAGGCAGATCTAAGTCTGGTCAACTGTTCTCTCTGCCTCGAGAGAAGCAACACAAGTGCATCATCCCAGGATGAGTTCTGATGGTGGCTGATGGAGATAAAAAAGGAAGAGTGCTAGGGCTGAAGGCTGGCAATCCTGAGAACAAAAGAGGACATGCAAAACATGGAAGAAACCTTGGCATATGTACCAAAGCACCACCAGGATTCTACATACCCCAGAGGGGCAGTAAATCTGTGCTCACCTGATAAAATGGCCAACCACAAGTTTAGCTGTTGTTCTGGAGACAATCTGTGTGTTCTACAGCGAATAATCAAAAACAATAAGTAAGGAAACACTGTGTGATATGAACTACCTTTCATTCAGACAAAACAGACATGTGAGCTGAACACTAAAGCAATGACCATAGTAATATTCCCTAGTTCTAATTTTGTATTTCTTAAGACTTGTTTACACACAAAAGATAATTTCTATTAATGTAAAGTATGAACTGAAAAATACAGCTGCTGTTGCTGAATTTCCCTTAAGAATATCTGTACATGAGCTTACAGATACATAGAAAATTCCAGAGAAAAAAATCAGAGTAGAGGGAAATCAAATGGAAGAAAAATTTCGTTTATTTGAATTTTCAATTTTGATCTTAAATAAGTTACATGTTATGTAATTACTTGAAAGTCAAACCTTTGATTAACTTTCCTGCTTATAGAGCATGGCAAAGAATGTACCTGTTATTCCACTATGAAATTGAATTACTTCAAGATATTTTAAACTCTTAAATTTGCCAATTTTTGTAAATCAGCTAATATATTGTCTGAAATGTACCAGGGACCAGTGCTTGCTTATTTGTTAAACTGATATATTTTTGCAAGGGGGCAGTCTTACCAGGTTGCAGCTTGAGTTATGTACCATATATTTGGGCTTAATGTGTCCTTTCAGAGATCCTCCACATTTACATAAATTTAAATGCATTTAGTCAGCTGCTGCCCTGCTTGCAGAGAATATGGGTAACATGGAAATGAGTGTGGATCCCCAAGAGTCTGCAGCAGTACATGGTGTCCTCTGTTGCTTAGATCAACAAGTTCTGTGTTCATCTTGCCTCTGCCACAGGCTACCTGAATTTTGGGCCTTTCTTTCTTCAACACGTTCTTTCTGTTTACATAAAGATACACTCACTCTTGGTGTCCCCTCAACAACACTGAACAATTTTTGTGGTGACAATTATAAGAGGAAATGTGCCCTGGCAGTCAGGATGTTCAAATGCTCATTGATTTTCTTCTTTGTAATAAGTAATTTCCCTAAGTTCCAGGTTAACTGATGTGTTCTGCTCATTAAAATTTGTACTACTCAGAAATGGATTAATTACTATGAACTCACATAGAATAAAATTTTCCAAGACACATTTCATCAGATCTGCACTTCCAATTCCTCACAACATGTGCAGGACTCCACTTCTTGAATCCAATTAAGTGAATAAATATCTGGGAAGGAAAACAAAATGCATTGCTTTTAACATGAAACAGATGACAGAATGGGCACGGATGGATATAGAAATTCCTCCTCTCAGATGTTACAGAGCCTGAACTTGCAAAAATCCATGTGGAAAAATATGTTGTTGTGCATATAAATTTCACATTATCCATGTAATGAGTTAAAAAAAAATGTTTAACTAGATTTTGATGGCTTTCTATGGGCCAGATTGGAGTATCACTATCTACCTGTTAGTCAGGCATTGATCTGTACCTAACAAAGACAGACTGTTTAGGGTTCAGCACTAGGATACCACGTAGTAAACAAAGAGGAAAATCTGTTTTTAGAATATCAATCAAATTTTGGATCATGCCATAAGCTATGTTTCATTTATTACTAAGTAGCTCAAAACAGTTTTTTATATGGAAATCTCATATTCTAGGAACCCTTTAGCACACATACCTGAGGAGAAATACAGGGTTTTAAGGAACCACAGGTAGGACTGTAATATAATTGCAGGATCAATAGCAGTGCCCAAATAGGGATGTAAAACAGGTGAGATCCTGTGGCATGCTCATCTAACCTTCCAGGCAAGTTTTTCCCTGTCACATATTTTAAGACATAAAAAACCTAGAACATATTGTGGCTGCCAGCTCTTGTGATATTATTGCAGCTCACACAATTTGGTCTTTTTTTTCTTAGAGTACAGACTCCTCAAAAGATTCAAGAGACTTTCAGTTTATATCTCAGGAAAAAAAATTAGGAACAACACACAAATGAACAAACAAACAAACAACAAACCACACAGATCTGTGTGGCAGTCGAGATTCTCTGTTGCAATGATAATTTTGCAAATGCACTGGAATCAAACACGTTTCACAATCTTGGAAGCCAGTATACAAAGAGAGGGGTAGTGGCATTGGTAGAGGCACAACTTTAAGCTAAGAAAGAAGAGACAAATTCAAAACTATTCAAAAATCTCATCACTTTTGCTGGCTTGAATCATGGACTTCTGAAAAGTAGGAACCGATGACTTCAGGAGTTTGTTTTTTGCTTTCATTTTTAAATGTAAGCTCAATGTTATTGGGCCTGAAAGCAACATGACGTTGTCACCGAGCTAGTGGAACTTCCCTGAGCCTTGGCCAGGGCTGCTGCCCTCCCTCCTGGGGACAGTCCTTGCCTGGCAGGGATACGCGGGACTCTGCAGGCAGCCCGGGTGGAGGCATTGCAAGGTCTGATGGAATAAGGAGAGAGAATGGATGAGTCTGGTCATAATCCCTCCTCCCTGACCTCTAGAGCCACTCCTACTTCATGTACAGAACTAAGTCTTTTGTGCCTGTGTTTTGGTTTTCCTTCTGTTTGATTTTTTCAAAGCCTGAGGATACAGAACACACTCGCCTTTCAGAATAAGAGAAGAAAATCCCCCTTGTGGGTTTTGCCAGCCCCCTGACCTTTAGGGCTGCTCATTCGGGCTCAGAGCCGCCCCAGGCGAGTGGCTTCAGAGACAAACGAACTCCACAGAAGCACCCAGACAGAAATTTCCTCCCAACTAATTTAGCTAGGGGATCCCTGCTCACACCCGAAGCTCCACGGCAGCCCAGCACTTGCCCTCTGTGCTCACGGCTGGCTGTGCCTAATAATCCCGGGGAAAACCAGATAACCTCATTAACTGTCCTTCAGCTTTTTCCCTGGGCAGAGTTCATTATCCTGGTTTTCATCATTTAAGAGAAGCGGGCTTCTCCAAGGGACCTTGCAGGGCGAGAAGCAGTAGGTGAGGTGAGGCTGTGAGTATGCTGCCAAAGGAGAGGCTTTTCCTTCTTGGAGATTTTTCTGTCTTTCTAGCTGAATTTGCGAGAGCAGCTCCCATCACCTTAGTGACCAGTAGGTTTGTTAGTAACCTTTTCCAGGTTATCCTTCCCAATGGACGCTGCTCCCTCTGTAATTCAGAGTATTCCTCTGGAGCTTCCTCTCAGCCACAGGTACACACTGCCACCACCAGATCAAACGGATCCATATAACAAATTCAGGGCGGCTTAGGAAGGCCAAAACTGTCAGCTTCATCTGTTTTTTAACAAAATGACAGTTCTTAGGATGCTGCACTCTGCTGCTTGCAAACCTTTAACTGATTAGGATTTTTCTGTCAAATTATTTCTTGAGCAAAAATACAGATCTTCATAGAAAGTTATGATTTTACTGTTCCCTGACTTTCTGCTGGAAAACAATTTAGATGGATGTTTGTTTACTTGCTTTTATTGTTGTTTTGTTAAGAATTTGAATTTTCATTTTTTTAATTTATTACAATCTGTTTGAAATAAAGTTTCATAGTATATGAAACTGTTCTCTTTTGCTAGAGTAAAGTGTATAAATTTACTACCACCTCTGTTTGTGGCCAGTCAATACTGTGGGAAATGTCTTTCCTAATACATCCTAGCTTTTCATCTGCCCAGGCTGTAGCAGTGCAGCACTAAACACACAGTTCAGTCAGGAGGTCTGACCATAGTGCAGAAAATAATCATCAGATCTCTAAGAAACATCAGCTGATGCTTTTGATCAGGCTGTTACTATTACCTAGAAGTCCATGTCTGGTGCTATCTTAAATAGGCAGATTCTGGGTATCAGAAAACTGTGAATTTCCTATAGTTATCATGATTACTTACTGGTTTTACAAGTTACAGGAAGCACAGGGTCTGTTCATGATCTAAGTTCAGGAGTGCCAATACTTTGTGTACTTTAGCTGGCAGTTTGGGTTCTCTGAGAATCATGGCTGCAGATGTGCTAAAATCACTCAGTTAAGCTATGACATACCCCAAAACAAAGAGGGTTCTTGCTCTTTCCAGGATGCAATTAGCATGGATCAGTAAAGAAAGCAACAGTAGCTCAGAGCTCGCTGTCATTTTTTAAGTTACTCAGGGATGAATGTCAGATATATGGCAGAATGAAAGCAGGGCAATTCATTAAAAGAATTCTACTCTAGTTTCTAAAAACAGAATGCCCAAAATCTTTTGCTGATATGCAACTGTGAAAATATAGAAGAAAATTAGACTTAGCTGCTGCCAAAAAAGCAAAATTGTACCATAATGTTATCCAAACCGTTTATGGTAGCAAATTAAATACTGTTGGTTTTCAGCCTTCCCCTGTAGTTACAATGGTAATTCTTGATAGAATGAAAGAATTCTGTATTGCAAAAAACATGCTAGAACTTCATTCAGCTGAGAAAACAATTAAAGGCTTGTTTGAAATGGGGATTTTTTTTTCAAGCCACACAAAGAACAAAATATTTCTCACAGTTGTTAACTGCTGTGCAGCTGAAGACAGAATAATCTACCATGTCCTTGATTATTTCCCAGAAAGCAAGGAGACAAGCTGCTGTAGGAATATTTTAAAGTAAGTTACAGCAAAATTGTTTGAACTTTTGAGAACATATCATTATTCCCTGCTGACAGCAATAACTTTAACAAGAGTAAAATCTACAATATCAGCATAGATTTTGCTTTATTATTTAGCAAGTTCAGATTCTTCTGAATGTAGCAATACAGGAGGAAAATTGTCCTTTTATTTTAAAGGCTACAATGTAAATATTTTGATCCTCTTCTGCAGAATTATGGGGGATATTACACGGTGTCAGCTCCAAATAATCTGGAAGGCTGAGTATACTCTATACAACAATACTGCTCAGGCTGACCCAGAAAGAATCTTTAACCATTTTTAACTATTAACAGATTCTTTGTATATTAGAAATGGACACCTAGACAAATAGTGTAAGTCCTTTAAGGCTGGGAATGATGAAGACAACCACTTTTCAGTTACTGAATACTGTATCTATTTCACAATACACTAAAAGACATTTATGACAGTTTTAAAATAGCAACTCTTTTTTTGTAAGGAGTGAAGTGAATGACATAAAGCATTCACTGATGGATAAACTAGAACAAAGAATGGATGACAAACCATTTAGTCATAAATATGACTCTTATCTGAAAGCACACCTTGGCAAAGCAGAACAAATAGCAATGCCATTCAGTGTTGTGTGCTTTAGTTCTCAGATACCTAAATTCACATCACTTCTGCAAACAAAAATATTTCAGCCTGATTCAGACACTTCACAAATAAAATAAAAAAAATAATAAAAAAGAAAGAGTGAGTGGTTTTTTAGAGTTCTAAGTCCTTTCTAATGAGATGGAATTTGAAAAAAGTTTTGAACATGAGCTGCATAATATGGCACTTGGAGATTAAGAGATTGAGTAGTAATTAAGCAGATATTTAATAAATTAGGTAAATGAATGATTTAATATTTGGTTTTGAAGTCCCAGCTTTTTCAGTTTTTAGTTTTAGAAGATCAATATCATATCTTGCCTCCCACCAAACAGCTCCAAAAATAATGCTTTCTCTGTTTATACAGGACACCTCGGCGGTTTGGCAGAAATGTACCAATTATTGCTTCTGCTGAGGCTGAAACCAAAGCTGAAGTCAATTCCAGTTTGACAGCCTGGTCTGTAACCATGAGGTTGTCTGCCCTCCAGAACCAGTGGAGCTTGAAAATTCATCTTTCTGATCTTCTGCAGACAGTAAGGCTGATAACTGGCTATAGTGGTTTTCATGTTCCTCTTCAGCAAACACTTCACACAGTGGTGTCAGATATGCCAGGCATTAGAGTGCCCTCAGTCTCCTGTGCTTGGCAGCATCCTGAGTCCATGTTACAGACATACTAGGATCTGGATGTGTAATCTGCCCCATTCTTAGTTTCTGTTGGAAGGCAAGCAGCTTGTACCCAGTCTTCCCACAGCCCTGGTCCAAGTAGTTGGGAGCCTCCATTGCACTGCACTTTAGACCTTTATGTATTGACACAGGAAAGTTTCTGGTTTCTGCTTCTAATATTTACTAGCTTAATTGTATAAAATTAGTACAAACCCTGTGCTCTGATATTATTAACAGTTTCAAATGCTGATGTATTTTGTTCCCATTTAGATTTTTTTATTTAAATCTCTGGCTCAATCAACGTAAGGGGAGAAAGCTACTATTTCAAATGCAAGCATTCCAGTGGTAGAAAATGTCAGATTTAATGCTGTCTGTACGGCATTAAATCAGCCTTGTGCATTCTGATACAGCCTTCAATTATATAATCATTTGCTACATGCAGTGCTCTAAATGAACAGTGAGAAGAAAGGAAGAACTGAAGAACTGCAGGTAGGCTTGTTAAGTCGGTACTCAGGAGGTTTGAGACTAAGAATCATTGCAGGCTATTGTATAAACTCTTTATTAATTCATTTAAAAGGCCAAATCTGGGTGGCAGGGATCATTTGATGTTTTCTAACTTTTACATCATTTGTCTTGCCTGAGATTTGTTTGGCTTTCGTTTGGTTGTGGTTTGAGGGGTTTTGTGGGTGGGTGTTGGGATGTAATTTAAGTTGGTATTATACCTATTATAGCAGCATGCAGGAGCTTCATTGCCCTATGCAAATCAAGTTTGCTGCTATCAGTTTTATCTATTATAGACAGTAAGGCCTATAAAGTTAATATTCTTTTCAATCTAGTTGCCCTTTCCTTTTTTGTCTCTATGTGTCTTCCCTTACAGCTTTATCACCTGTTTTTCTTATTCTTCATTTTAATCAGATGTTTCCCTCTGACAGCAAGTCCCAGAGTTTCTTTGTAGCCAGAACTACATTTATCATTGTTGTTGATCACTGCTATCTCTCTTAGGACTGGTATTCACTTTTTTTAAGTAAAACTGCCTGCTTTAGGTTTCTTCCCAGTGAAATTTATGTTTGTAACAGTTGAATTGCTTGCCTGTCTCCATTTTAATCATTATGCAAGTGGTTGATTTGAGGGTTTGTTTCCCTATAAGTTTCAGATCTTTATTTATACTTATGCTTTCTTTACTCTGCTTTCCTATAGCTAACTAAAAGTGATCATGGAATGTGAAGTCTGGAGTTCAGTATTGGGCATAGGTTTCCTTTGGAGACGAAGTGGAAACTTCATCAAAATCTGCAGCATTCTCACAAGAAAAGCAGAGGGACAAGCATTGATCTCTTCTCTCTAGTGACAGGACTCAAAGAACAGAATGAAGCAGTTTCAGTGGAGGGTTAGGTTGGATATGAGGAACAGGTTCTATACCCAGAGGTTGGACAAACCCCAGCTCCCCAGGGAAGTGGTTACAGCATCAAGCCTGACAGAGTTCAAGATGAATTTGGAGAATTGTCTCAGGCACATGGTGTAGCAACTGGGTATGTTCTGTTCCAGGAGTTGGACTTTAATGATCCTTATTGGTCCCTTCCAACTAAGGATATTCTATAATTCTTCTAAATATGTGCCAATACTTTAGCTGCACATGTCGCATGCCACAGATTTAGAGTTTGTTGTCCTGCCTTTTTTCTTCTGAAAGTTTATGGTCAAGAGCATTTGTCTTGCAAAGGCTCTGCTCACAAGAACATGATAGCTTCAGGCAATAGAGTGGGATTGATCTTTTGGCAATAGATGGACATTGATTCTACATTTGGGTACAGGAAAGAGGTAGAGAGATTACTGAACCTGTATGCAGTGTCCAGGTTAACTGTTACTAGAGGGACAGCTTGGCTGGGGAAGGTAAGTGTCCCAAGGCACTTTTTTCTCATACTTGCTCCAATGTCTGCTGGTAATCCCAGGTCTCCTGCTGCTTGAAAGTGAGGGGTGGGTTGCCTGCACTTAACCTGCTGCCATGTGGTTAGCTTGCACTTGCACTGAAGTGCCTCCTGTGGTTTATAGGGCAAAGCATGAAATGGGGAAAGCTGTCTCTGCATTTGTGCACAACTGGTCCTACTGAACCTTTGATGAATCTATTTCTAAAATTGGAACTCAGAGAATCATATTGTACACTATATTCATATTGTGGGATTAGCAGTTATTTAAAGACTGGAAAGGATGTGCTGAGTAGTATTTAGTATGAACCACTGTGCATGGTAAAAGGTACAGTAAATCCTTTACAAACAGTCATTAAAATAGAATCCTATTACCTCATCCTCCTGGGTGCAGCAGTCCCAGCACTCTGCAAGGCTCTCTCATGCATACTCCGCAGGGACAGTGACAGGAATAAGCCAAGGGTCATTCCTTGTGTGCGCAGAAGGAAGCAAACATCTTAAAATAGCTGGACTCAGGACTTCCACTGCTTATGTCAGTGAATCAAGAACATCAAACAAACCGTGGGCTGCCTACATGAGCCCATGCTCCAAAAGCACATTCCCTGGCATCTTCTGATGTAGCAAGGTTTATTAGATCACTAACTTTGTCTCTTTTATATCATACCTGACATGTTCAGGTTGACACTGGGAAGGTAGCAATCACTTGACTCTAAATAGTGGATTGAAGTTCATTTGTCCTAGGCTTTTTTTCCCTGTTGAGACAGAAGAAATTCAACTATGAGTAGACTCATTATTTTGCAGTAGAAGCTATTTCCCTGAGGATTTTCAGTATCAGGATTTAATCCCCATTTGGCACTCTATGAGATAATAGAAACCTCTTACATGACTGCATGATATACTTGAAAACCACTGACGCCAACATAGTCTCCAATCAACAGGGGTTTATCTTCACTTTTCTTGTCAGTGATAATGGGGTCGCAGTTAAATAACGCCATTCAACAAATTAGAATTCTTCCCCGCACATTATCCTGCTCATTATAATTTCCAAGCTTAAGAAATAAGATAGTACTGTTCACTGAGAATAATACAAAGGAAAAAGCAGTGATGGAAAGTCTCTCCTAGTCAATTCAAGTTGCCTAGCTTGGATTCCATGTGAAAAATGTTGCTACATTAACCTACACAGATAACACATTGTCTCCAGTATTTTCTTAATATCAGCAAAAAAGTAATTCTGCAGAAACTCAATATGGTTGCTTTTTCTTCATATTTTGAAGTTTTACTAATAGTTGTAAAATACGTTGCAAGCTCTGAAGCATCCTTAAAGCTTTACTCTGTCCAGTCTTCCATGCAAATGTCTTTTATTTTCGATGCACCATCCTTCAAACTGAAGTGTGGTAAAATGTAGTGATGAGCAACTCAACATCACAGAAAGCAGGAGGTTGAGAAATCGAGCTGAAGAGGACTTTTCTTGCAAGGTGTCAGGTGAGAAGCTCTGAACCTTCAAATTGCTCAGTTTCTATTGTGGAAGCCATGACAAAAGACATTTTTGAACTCAATGATCCTTATAGGTCCCTTCAAACTTCAGATATTCTGTATTCAGTGATTTTTAAAATCTTAACAATTATTTGCTGTCACTTTTTTGGCTTGTGTTTCCATTGTTTGATCAATTGTTCATAACAAAATGTCTTGGAGAAACAAGGATGTCAGGCTCTTTGCTCTCTGTGCTGTACAGCCTCATGCTTTTGGTTAATGTTGGGCAATATTAAGAACATCTCCCTCATAAATTACCCTGGTACATAAGTTTTAAAGAGCACTAAACAGCTTAATGGAGCTTATTGTATTTTAGGCTCATGGACACTGCTAGAATGATCAGATATCCAGGTCTTAAGGATAAGTAGAAATGAAATGTCTCCCTGTTTGATAGTGATCTCTAACACCAGGGTAAGGTAGAAATAGACAGAAACACAATCTTCATCTAAGGGAGCCCTAAACCCACAATGTGAAGTTTTTCTTGGAAAGGTACAACTGTATATTTATTTCTTTTTCTCATAGCCTTCCCTAGTATTCTGGTTTTATCCCTGTGCCTATCTGATTTTTCAGAAAAGGAAGGGCAAAAAAGAAAGATTGCAGGAAAGATTTAAACACAATGCAAACTTCTCCCAGGATATGGTATTAGCATGCATAAACTTGTTCCGAAAGAAAAAAAAATCAAAAGGAACAAAAGTTCAAAATCAATTATTTTAAAAACCAAAATGAATATGAAGAGCAAATTCTTAGATGTTTAATTTCCTTGAAGGCATGCACAGAGCTAGTAGACTCTACTCAGTACTTTGCCCCCAGATGTGAATGTACAAAGCAATCTTTCAAAGGGCTCCTTTGCAAAGCTTTCTTCTGCTGTGGTTGTGAGCAGCTAACTTCAGGAAGATGAGGAGCAAGAGGTCTCAAGATTTCCCTGTGGCCTCGGTATGGATAAAAAAGTGTAAAGGGAAGTTTAACCTGCATGAAATTATCTGGAAAAGCAGCATCAGCTGGAGCCCTTCAGGTGCAGAACTCCTGCTGCAGAAAGGACATGGATCAGAGGTGCATACACCACAACACTCCATTCCCAATGGAGTCCCTAAAGGGCTCTTTCTAATGATAACCTAAACAGCCCATGACATTACAGCAGAATGGGGCTTAGCCTTGCCCCATATTTTGAAAAGATATCCCAGGATTATTTTGCCTAAATAGAAGAGATGCATTGTGCATGTCATTTAGAAAAGACTGCAGAGCAGAGACCTGGAGGAGGAGCATCATAAAATCCAGAGGGGATGGAACTGCTTTCCCACACACGGTCTATGGGCTACTGTTTGTTAGTGCCTGATACATTCTACATTCTCTACATTCATCTAACCCTTTGAGGTTGAGAATTCTTGAATTTTCATCTTAGGAAAATGGTGATACTCACACATTCCTTCTAAATATAGAGTTGCAATGCCTTCAGCGGCGATTCTGTGCAGAAATAAAATAGTTTATAACAGCCCATGCTTACATCAGTTCCAAGAAGGTTCTCAGTCTCTGAATCAGTGAGTGGTCAGGATGTTAGTACTGTTTCCCAAGGCTGGGGACAAATTTCTGACTCAAGGTCCTCAGGTTTGCTACCTTGGAGGGCAATCTGGATATGGGGATTTATGTTCCATATCATAACCCAGCCTCTTTCGTGTGAACAGTTCATGTTCACACTTCCCCCAGCTCTGCTCTACAGGGATTTCTTAACTCTTTAAGTACTCAGATTATTAGTTTTTTAGCTCTACTT
The DNA here is from genome assembly GCA_013400275.1 of Rhadina sibilatrix. Taxonomy (NCBI): domain Eukaryota; kingdom Metazoa; phylum Chordata; class Aves; order Passeriformes; family Phylloscopidae; genus Rhadina; species Rhadina sibilatrix. Next base: position 524,778 of record VWYO01018516.1, read on the forward strand.
AGAAAACTGAATGTCTCTTTTCCTTAGGAACTCTCAGCATTTTAGATGCTGACTGAATAAAGTAATTTTCTACTAAAAATGAAAATTTATCCTGTTACTGACTGTGTCACAAGTTGAATAACTCTAAAGAAATACAATCATATAATCACATACTATGTAACTGATTTCTGGAGGCCACCCAGCTCAATTCCCCACTTTAAAAGGGACTAATTTTAAAGTAAGATTCACCTTCAGAGTTAAATTAGGCCCTTGTCTAATTAAACTTTAAACAACTCAAGATGGACTTCATACTTGTTGCAGTGTTTGACTACTGTAGTGTGATATTCTTTCTAACAACTAATTGACTTTCCACCCTACAATTGGATCTGCTGCCTCCTTTTCTTTTACTCCGCTGTCTTTAAACACCATCATTAGGTCAATGAAGGTGGTGCAAGACAGTTCCAGTTCCTTAGATATTTCCATTTCAGACTACACAAACCCATTTCTGTCTGCCTTTCCTCATTCATCATGTTCTACAGTCCCCTCAGGATCTTGGTGTCCCTCTGTTGTATTTGCTTAAATATATGAGGATCTTTTCTTCCAGAGTACACAAAAATGGATAGAGTACTTCAGCACTCTGTTCAGGCTGCTGAACAGAGCAGAGTGATCTTTGCCTCAACCTGCCATCTGCAAATCCCAATAGTTCACTTTGAGGTATGGTTACTTTTGTCACAGCACAGCCACACTCCTGATCCATATCCAGACTATACCATTGAGCATTAGGACTCCAAGGCCTTCTAGCCATTCTGCTCCACACCTATCCTGTTGCATGAGGTTATTCCATCACTTGTGGAACACTTCGCATTTTGATTCCCAAGATAAATCAGTGTTGACTATTCCAAGTCCCTCATTTGTTCCCAGTCTTCTTCAGAAGCCTGGGTATGATTTCCGGGGGGATTACTTCCTAGGAACTGGCTGACCAGCCTGTTATTCCCAAGTTTTTTGTGTCTTTCTTCCTGAAGAGGTGCATGATATTTTCCTTCCTCATCAGGGAGATTCCCCAGTTGCTATGACTTTTCACAGGTGATATGAAGCAGCCTTGCAATGACATTGGCCACTTCCCATGGGACCTTGGGAACACAGTTCATTTGCCAGCCAGTGACTAACCATGTCTTCTACTGACTCCTTTTTAAGTAAAGGGCATCACAGTTTATTCAGACAAAATAAATATAACTGCATGATCATCATCTCTGGCACTTAGTCAACAGCAATTTTTTAGGTGAGTGATTAATTCTTTTCCTGCAAGAAAGAATGTCTGCCAATTTGTAGCTAATATTTAGTTATCTCATACAGCCTACAAAACATGCTGTATTCAAAAACTACTTTTTAGGGGTGGTATGTGGTTTGTAATCAACAGATGTCCTGTAGATTGCAGGCCATGAAATAGAGATTTTTTTTTTTTCCTACACAATTCACATGATCACTTATCTTTCTTGAGGAGTCAAATTCAGGAACAAATGTACTTTAAGTCTGTACTATTTCAGTGATTATAATGATAATCCTCAAAATTTTGGAGGACTTATGATCCTAAACCTTCCAGGATCCTGTAGGAAACAACAGTCTATGAAAAGGAAAAAAAATGCATCCAAATTTCTACCATTCTCCTTTTGGAACAAGTTGCTGACATTAAGTTTTGAATTCTCATTGTGTAACTTCCCAGCAAGCTGCTGTCGAGACCAATTTCTCTGTTATTCATCGTTTCTCCCTTAGCATTTCTAATTCCTGCTAATCACCTGGAATCTTACTCTGATACATAAACAAATAATTAAGAATTATTTACTTGTATGCCCTTTTGTTCTTGTAAAGTGTGTTCTTAGTGAGGGTTATGACTAAGTCTAGCATACTTTTTCTTTTTCTGTCTTCTGCTTGCTAAAAGTTCTTGGCAAATTTTGAATTTATTTTTTAGCTTATACAAAGCAATACTGCTTTGAAACATAGCTAGGAAATAAAAGTTGAAGAACTAAAACTGTTGATATTATTATTATTATTAATATTAATATTATTACTTTGTATCTTGAGAGAGATTGATTTTTTCATTGGTCATGAATAATGGAAAATTCTACCCTAATACTGAATGTTCTCCTTTGTCAGGTAAGCTGTTTCCTTTGATTGCTTCTATATTAGCGTGTAATGTCCATGATGTAGGGTGTTCCTACTTGAGCATTTGATTTGATTTAGGTACTTTTCTCAAAAACCTGTGCTCTTTCATAAACGTTGATTTCTTCACTGAGAGCTGTATCATTAGCAGTTAAGAAACTGTGCCCAGGTCTGTACATACACACTGTGTTAACACTCTGTACTGTGGTCTGCAGCCTCTCTGCCCCCTACCTTAGGACAATTCTAGTACTTTGAATTACGTATTGCAGAAAACAGACATGGAAAATTGTATTCCTGGCCTGTTACTCTTACAGTAGCCATGAGCCTAGGACAACCAGTTTTGAGAAAGGGCACCTTTTTTTAATGTAACTTGTAATGAAAAAATAGTACAGAGAATGTTTTCACACTCTGCAAGTAGCACGTAGAACTGGATGCTATCTTGTGGGAGAGTGTCCTGGGTTGTGGAGCCAAATATGTGTATTCTATTTTCATCTGTGGGAGAGAGGCCTGACACCTTCGATAATGGGCCATTAGCACCCCCCCAGGCTATACCCCCGCCCCCAGAGCGGCGCATCTGCATTTCCATCACCCTATTGTGAGATGCNCCTGTTGGGATTTGCAGAGGATATTGTGTCTGAGCATCACAAGGAGATGTAATGTTCCTTTAACACAGGATATGAAAGGGTAAATCCATGTCTTTGCTGCAAAGGAGTGAATTAGCCTTTATCCATCCTTCAGAAGTCTCTGCCCTAGCTCAGAAGTGCAGTTATTATCAGTATTTTTCACTCAAGCAACATGAGAGTACTGGAATGCTAAAGGCCAGAGGCTGGCTAGTTTATCTGTCCTATTATTCCCTCTAACAGAAGGTCCAGACCTATCTGATTTCTGTCTTCAAAAGCTGTAGTTTTTCAGATACTATCAATAGAATCAGACTTGCTTCTTTTTACCTGTGCTGTACACACTGATTTAGCTTTGTCATTTTCACTCTGAGCAACACACTTCTTCTTTAACTCCCTAAAGTCCCCTAGTTCTAGCCAGCTTTGGGGTCCTTCCCCTTCTCTTTCTATTTCCCTCTCTCTCTCTTGTCCCAGAAATAAAAACGCCTGTTTCCATTCTGTGGTGCACCTCAGACATATAATCAGGATTTATTCTGCACTAGATGTAGCCCAGCAGGTGAACCTGTATTGAAATCCTGACATTCCACTGGCTGCATTATAACTAAGTAAATTCAAGGTGATGCTGCCTGCAGATTCACAACGAAAACAACAGATGTAGCTTCAACAAGAAATTTTGAAGAGGCTTATTTTTAACTTGCTGTTATATGGGAGTGTTTTTAGTTACTTTCTTTAGTTAAAGGTGTGCATCTGCATTTTTATTTACAGAGCTGCTGAGAGTGAGACATCATGAGCCAAAGTGTCTCTGGAATGTAAAACTTAAATTACAAATAGAATCCATACAATCAAAAATATTTCAAAAAGGAAAACTCAAACTTGAAAAATTAATATTAAGACATCTCAATAGTCCAATTCATTACCCCAGTTCTGAGATCTACCAAAAATGCGAGATAGAAATAAAAAATAGAATTTTTGATTTCAGGTCAGTCACTCACTCAGGCAGCCTGCTGCTACAGTTTTTACCTCAGAGATGTAAAGCTCCCTCCTCCAAAAAGAAATTTATGCTGACATTTCTGTAAATGATGATGTGTCTCATACAGACATTCTTCTTCCACTAGTACTGATACCCTATTTCTACAGAGCTCAGCCCAGTCTTCTCTTCATTAACATTTCATTGATAATGGCTTCATTAAAACAACAGTAGGTGTCTGCAGCCAGATCTTTCCATCATGTAACTTTAGAGAAGGACTTAACCTGGAAATAAGTCTTTTTTCTCTGATACCAGTAAAATCATACCAGGCATAAATCTAGACCAACACAGCCAAAATATTTTTAGCATTTTTTTCCTGGTGATAGTGATGGGTAGATTTCAGATAATTAATTTGGAGAGCAGCATGCCATGTATTATAATTTCTTCATTACTTCAGCATGGCTTCTCCTACCTAATAGGATGACTTATCACAGGTCAGGAAATTTAAGGTTGTCATGAATGGAAGGTAGCCAACAAAATATTCCTGATGAGAGAAATATCTTCAACTAGATGGCATCTCTCTATCTTGTGATAACTGCTGGCATTGTTTTTAAGCACATCTAAGGGGGACGAAGCAAATAAGGGACATGGAAGTCACTTAGGGACTTAGTACCCTAAGCCTAAAAACCTCTTTAAGACACAAATTTTTCCCATTACATGTATTTTCAGATGCCAGCTTTTCCTGTGCCAAGCTTGCTGTCATGAGACTTGCTAATATACAGTCTAACACAGGAGTTTGGGGTGGAATGATTTATAATTACCACAGAAAAGATTTCTGAACATCAAGAGTTGTTCTACACAGAAAGTGTCAAGCAGTTAGGCATGAAAAATGTGTGGAATGAAATTCAGTATCTTATGGTTTCTAGATGCTGTGAGAGTGTAAAACTCTTACTGGTCCCCTGTTTCTCATTAAAACTCCCCACGTACATGAGAGCACTCTGTGTATATTACTTTAATAGTTAAACTGTAATGGAAAAAGCAGCTGTTCTTTTCCCCTTCAAGTTTTCCAAATGGAAAAGGTCACTATTGACTGCATGCAAAACAATGATTGCTCTGAGTCGATATTTGAATCACCTCAGGATTTCCCCCTCTTCTTCTTGTTTGAACAGTTGTCAGACAAGGATTAAATTACAGAGATTTGGGCAACACAGTAGAACTAAACTATGTGTGGAATAAATACAACCAGTAACCCTGAAACATGTATGTTTAACAGCAATGCAGATGTGCACAGTACGAGTAGGGCAGCTGTTACCCTTAACAGCTTAACAGCTATTGGTTTCAACTTTTCTGCAGAGTGCCAACACACACATACATGTATATGTATATGTATATGTATATGTATATGTATATGTATATGTATATGTATATGTATATGTATGTGTATGTGTATGTGTATGTGTATATATATATATATGTATATATATACTGTTAGAGAAGAGGTAACACACCCCTGAGAACAAAAGCCCACGAAACGTTTCTAGATTGTGTATTTTTCCTTTGAAGAACTCCTATGAAGTTCTTCTTCATATTTGGGTGGAACTTCCTGAGCATCAGTTTCTGCCCCATTGCCTCCTGTCCTTCTCCTTCTCCTTTCAGAAAACTAAACAATAAATAAATATATATCTAAATAAATGCATTCTAGGGAACAAAGACCTCACTTTTGCAACAAATGACCAATGAGCTTAATACTTCTCTTTTTCAGAATAATTACAATGTAGTCAGGAGACTCGATTGCAGCACCTGGAGAAACACTAAATTAGATATAATTTATCCATCTGCTTTACATTTGTTTTCCACTTCCTAGGCACGCTAAAAAGTTAACAACTCTGACTGTTGCAAGCCTGTATCTTTTCATTTCTTAGTTCATTTCTCTATACCTTCATACCTCTCTTTTCATCTACAATATTTCCTGCCTAGAGTACCCTTTCTGCATTTCCTACTTTATCTTTTGCTTATCCACCATGCCTTTCTCCTTCATTTCATCTTTGCTCTCTCTCCTTCCTTAAAGACTGCTTTCCAAAGTGCATCTCATTATCTGTCATCTGATATGACAATAACATTTCATTCAGCAGGGTAGACTCTAGAAATAATCCTAGGTGAAACTCTGACGAAAGGAAAAAGAAGAATTTTTTGTTATCTGTCAAGTTTGCAATCTAAAATTTAAGAAAAAATCTAAATCAGTTCTTTTTGGAAAAATTATTTTGCTCAAAAATTGAGGTAGTTCATTCTTTCTAAGTGCCAATTTGCAAAAGTCTGGACTAAAGTTATGTCTCGTGTTTTTAATTACCTAAGTATTTAATGATCAAGTTCACTTCTCTTAAGAGATGTGTATCAGACCACAAACCCTAAAAAACCCCAAAAAACCGCAATCTTGGAGAATCTTTGTATTTAATTAGTCAGGTTGTTGGTTTGATTTTGTTGAGTTTTTTGGGGTTTTTTGTTTGGTTGGTTGGTTTAGTTTTGGGGGGTTTGTTTGTTTGTTTGTTTGTTTGTTTTAGTTTTTCCGTTTTTTAATTGCGATTCTACCTCTTAAAGGGATATGAAGAAAGTCAATTCTAGAGTTGCTTCTTCCCACAGAAGTGTAGTTCAAAAGGATCTGGCACAGAGGAATCTGGAAATCAAGAGTTAAATACATTCATATATCCACTTCACATAAGTCACCATGCTTTTTAGTGAGACCTGAAATGAACTACAGCATTGTAGAGAAGCATGGCCAAAACAAAACAAAAGAAAAAAAAACCACCAAAACAAAAAACAAAACCCATAAAGTTGGTATCTGAAGGTGGATCCCAAGAGGAAAAGATGAAAAGGGCATATTTGCTCACTGCTACAGTGTTGGCTTCCCAGAAAAAATGCTTGTGACCCTGACTCTGAGGTAAAACTTTGAAACTCAACAGGCAAACACCTTCTCCCGACAATCAGCCATGGCTTGTCAAGCTCTTCATCCCTATACATTGTCTCAGCATTTCTGACAGTGTGTGATAGCAAACCCAGATCGTATTTTTATATTAAATATTAGGTCAGGGTTTGTGTCTTTTCTCACTCTGGAAGGCACCCTACGTGTGTTTTTTCATAAACGTTCTCCATATCCTCAACCACAAATTCATCCAGTTTAACAGCCACCTCGTCCCACCCTGCCCTACAAATGCATCCATGTGCAGAGCTGTGTAAACAGCTACTGCTGCATCAAAAAATTAAAAATACTCATGTCACAAATTGCAGAAGGTGAAAGTAATTTCCAGCTTTCACAAAGCAAAAAGCAGTTCTCAAAGGTGAACAATGTCATCTTCCCATTCAAATATTCTCAGAAAAGACATTAAATTCTGGAATATCCCTGTTTGCAAAGTTGACAGCTCTTTGCTACAATGCCTGAAGTATTTGTGGATCAAACATTCACACAGTGAAAAAAGTCCAGTTAAAAAGCAATTGAATCAAAGGCTGAATAGGTTGAACTGATTTCAGAATAAAATTAGGGTCACAAAATTGACATTGCAGAACAAAGACAAACAAGCAAAACCTTAGTGAATTAGTATTCATTACAGATATATTGATAGAAATGAGTTCTGTGAATTATCAAATACAGAGGGGGACTTCAGCAAAATCTCTGTCAAAATGACTCAGGCAATATTTGTGATGGCAAATTCTGCCACTCCTAACCACCCATATCTATAGCTCTGAAAAGGGAGAAAGAGTAAAAGATAAATGCAAAGCATAAATAATGTCTTGCAAATACATATTTTAGCCAGCTGCAGTTTCACCTGTACACAAATGTGACATTGCCTTGCCAGCTTGTCACTTTGGTGCTGTCAGAGCACAGTCTTGGCTGGGGTTTTTCCACAGAATGGCTTGAAATAAAAATCTGTCCTTCCTTGATGTCAAGGAAGGTGCAAGTTCATAGCTGGCTGTGTGCATTATGAAACAAGTTCAGCAGATTTTTTCTGAACTTCTTCTTGCTATGCAGATATCCTGACAAAGACCAGAGTGATTGTTGTTAGTCTCTGTCATATTTTTTGAATAACAGCTGAGGGTGAAAGAATGAAATCTCAATGTAAAGACTTCCTAAGTAATCCCAAGCAGTTACCCTGTTTCCGTGTTGAGATCATCATAATATCTGTAGTCTCCATATAGAAAAAATAATATTTATGGATGACAGCACATCTAGACCAATTTGGATTAATGTGCCACCACATGAATTAATTGACCATATTATATACAACAAGAAGGTGGCCTCAAAATAGAGAAAGAATATTACTTTTGGACTCCATCTCTCCCTCTGTGGGTTCTTTTATAATCTTCATATATGGACTTATGCTGGGAAATTCTTTAGAAAAGAAGAGAAGACAACGTACGTTTGTACATCAGCCTTCTTTCTTTTCTTTTCTTTTCTTTTCTTTTCTTTTCTTTTCTTTTCTTTTCTTTTCTTTTCTTTTCTTTTCTTTTCTTTTCTTTTTTTTAATCTGAGAACTAATGAATCGATTTGGAGAAGCAGTGGGACTATTTCCCTTATTTGATCTTTTGGTAGTGAACTAACTTATTGCACATCTTTATCCCTAAAATTTATTGTTGAGTTTGCTTTTTAATTAATTTGTGGTCTTGGATTTATTTTCTGGTATTTGCTCAGAATTTGTGCTGTTCATAATGTGCTAGTCACTGATTCAATTCTACTTTTTATGTACCTCAGCCAACAGAATGACAAATCTTCTAACTGAATTTTTTCTTTTGAATATTTTAACATTTGATATTTAAACCTCACTCAAAGCTGTGAGGAAAATGAATGTAAAATATTTGTGAAAATATTTTGTAGTGTATTTATGCCATTTGCTTAATGCTGTACTTGGAATACCTATTGCTGTTTTTTATCGCTGTTCAAGAGAAACTGGCAAAAATGGGTCTTAGACGAAATGAAAATTAATCTGTTCAAGGAAACTTATGTGAAAAAAAGTAAACGGAACTAAAATTTCTATTCATATATAACAGCAGCCATGTCATCCTATACAGGTTCAGATACATCCTCATTTTACCTTCTCCAGAGGTACAGTTTATTTGTTGGGTCACTCTCTCCTAAGAGATTTGGGATAGACACATTGCTCTGACCTGTGCTGATCCCCTTAGTCAAACACTGCACTTCTCAGTATATCATGAAAGGAAAATCACTGTGCTGTTTCACTAATTATTGCATGAACTCAGGGTCTCACACTGGCATTACTAAAATATTGTCTGGATTTCCTGAAGGTTCTGGATGAAAACATTCACTTTAGGTATGTTGTATTTAATTTTGTGTACCTGTTGTGACAAAGGAAAAAGTTAATCAGAGATCCAATTAAATCAGCGACTACATTTATTATATTCCAAACAGAATATTGTGCCAGCCAGTAGCATAAACATTCAGTTCTTTAAAAAAAGGGTTTGCAAAACTAAAAATAGTTATAAGCCTAATCTGTTGGTATAAATATTAAAAGTAAACAACAAAATTAAATATGTCAGAAAAATCTGAAGATTATTTAATATTCAAAAAAGTCTATCCACAGTCTAAACATAGAATCTAGAGATATTGTTATTTTAGTTTAAAGAGAACAAGAAACCTCGTTTAGAGGAAAAGTAGAAGGAACCACAAAAATACATGTATATAGGATGTAGAATAGAAGACAAAGTTTTTAATACTATAATTTAGAAATTATTTAATATTATATTTAGAAAATTATTAGAGGAAGCCAATGAATGCATAAAGACCTACCAACTCATAATTAAGACCAGTTAGAGGAGATCTTGGAACTTTGGGGCAGTTCTTAGTTGGTTTTTTCTTGATCTTGCACATATATTCAAAAAAAATCTAGTTTAGCAAGTCTTTGGTCACCTGTGCTCATTGCCCCTGGGAGAAAACACAGGTCCATTAGCAGAGGAAAGCTATACAAGCAATTAATAATTAGGCAGAAAAATGGGAGTGTTCAGCAAACATTTCTCTTTCATTTGGTATGTTTGGGAAAAGGCGAAGGTTTTAATGACCCAGATCATGATGCCGAAATAAATTCCTTTTCAATAATAACACCTGAAAATGTTAAATACATGATAAAATTATGATGTTCTGTAGAGTTTTTCAATAGCTGGACATAATTTGAAATCCTCTCTTTAAAATGCTGCTGAAGCTCTCTGGAAAAGTAATGCCGACTTCCAAGAAGTCCAGGAACTCAGCGGATGTCCCAGGAAGCACAAGAAAAGAAACATCACAACATTTTGAAAAGGACAAACAGGATGATCTATCCTAACACTGATCACCAACTAAATAATGCAACAACCACTTGAGGAGAGTTAATGGATGGTAATATAATTAATATCAATCAACATGCCTTATGGAAAATAAATCTTGTCATATTAGCTTCCTTTTTGAAATGAAATTTGGCATTTGACCTAGCACTAGCTGGCATTTTGTGGTAAATAGAGCACTCTGAATGGATTAAAATCAGGCTAACTTCTCAGTCCCAAAACATCTTCATAAACAAGCAATTATCCCTGAATGGCCACATTGCTATCAGAGTTCAACGAGAATTCATTTAATCTAAAGAGGATTTTTGCTCCAGTGCAGAAATTTTGTTCCTCCACTACCTGGGTAGCACAAATAAAACCCTGCAGTCTCTCCTCACAATATCCCACCAACACAAACACAGCAATTTGCTACTGCCACACCACCTACACCATGTACCATGCACAGCACACCAGAGGATGGATTGCTGGCAGTTTGTACACAAACTTCCAGCAGTGGCAGAAAAGGAGAGCATGGAGAGATGCTTTTCCTGCATTTTGAGAAATGTGCTCCAAACTACAAATGGATAGGATAAATAGTCTTTCACTTGACTAGAGAAAGTGGTTGACATGGGTGAGAAAACATGGACTAGATAGTAATCAAGAAAGGAAGAAACATCTGTTTGTTGTTTGGGTGTACAAAATACAATTTAAAAGACAGTAATACAAGCAATGGCACAAGTAGTATGGAAGAGATACTTGCATGTATGAGCTAGATGATGTATGTAGCAGTTCAAAAGAGATAACCTTATTCCCATCAATATGTGTGATTTTAGACTATATTGTAGGACTGACATCCAAGCTTTCCCTCAAGAACAGAGAATTCAATCCTGAAATGCAGGTTAGCAAGCACAGCGTTGAGGCAGAAATGAAAAACACAATCCAAAAGGGCTTGTCTGCTAATTCAAAAATAGAAAAGCATAGTATAAAACTCTTTTGAAAAAGTGTTTTCTAAATGAATGTTAAGCTGCAAGGGGTTACCCAGGGAGCTATATATTACACTGACATTAACACCAAATGGGTTCATCTTGGTTAATGTTCTTACAGTGAATGCCAAAGTAATTCATCACTAGTGGTTACATATGGTAACGTATTAACATATTTCATCAGGAAAACATTCTTTGAATGTCATGGTTCCGGCACTTGGGACCTGAGAGTAGTTCAAGATGCGTGACACAAACTGCTATCACATTTTCAAATGCTATCTTACAAGTTATAGATTAATCTGGTGTCTGTTAAGTAGGTACGCAAATATTTGATTACTTGACAGCAGTTCACAATCTACTGAGAACAATCACTCATAGCAATTTAAAGGTGAGTTCATTTTAATGCAACATTTTTTAAAACATGAGAGACCACTTTTTTTTCCCAAAAATCAGGAATAAGTTCGTTTACCTCCACCAGATATTCTCAGATAGTCCAGATTTTATCACTGTTGCCTAAAGTGGGAAGCAAACTCATTCCAGAAGCAATAAATACACAATGGAAATAGGGATCTACTGCTGTCTTACCCAAAAGCAAGGGAAAGATCATAACAGTGGAATTGTTCCTATACCTTCTGGAGCTGAGGCTATGCACTGGATGCCAGCGTTGGCCACCAGAGCATAGAGAAAATGGGTCTCAGAGTCACCAGTGACAGGGCAAGCCTGTAAGCTTTCCTGTGAAGAGAACAGTTTCACTTCATATTGAGTCTCTGGCCCAAATTATGGCATTCTTATTGCACAGAACCACAGATATCCATGTATATGTCAGGGTTGGCTAGTGGAGACACTGGAAAGAAGCCAAGTTTGAAGTCCATCGAAAAAGGATGGAGAAACTGTTAATGACCATCCCATTTTCTCAGACTTTTCACCCTTCTACATCTTCTGTGCATAAGAAAACTTTCTGTGAATTGTCTTCTCCCTTCCATTCACAATGGTGTGAATGGAGCCGTGGTACCTGGGGAAGAAGCTAATATCATTTTAGGTCCTTGACTGCAATGACATTATTCGAGATTTCAGGGTGGCAGAAAGGGATTTTAGATGTTCTAGATGCACCATTCTGACACTTTTCTCTTGCTGTACTTATGCTGTTCCTTCACAGGGTTTGACCCAATGCACAGGTGTTGCATGCTCTGATTTCCCTGACAGGGGATCAGGACATGAGAGACAAATGTCACAACCAATACTTATGAGTACAAACTTAAATAATAAAGCTGTATCAGGATAATAATAGGAAGAAGAAGAAGAGCAACAACAACAGAATCAGACTGTTGTTATTATTAACAGCAGAAAACCATCCCCATGGTGCTTACTCCCTTACATAATTTGCTCTCACTCAGTGCTGCCCAGCTGGAGCAGCAGCTTAGGGGTCAGACTCAGCTGTTGACTTAGAGGCAGAGAGACAGCAAATCCCTCAAGAGGTCCCTTGTTTCATCAGCATATGTATGATCCCATATTCTTTCCCTAAACAAAGCACATAAAATCCTTCTTGGATGTAGTCAGATTTATACAAGCTGTTGTTGCTGGTGGCCTTGTGCCGACCTGGACAGTTTGTGGTGTCCTGAGTTTATCATCTCTGATGAATCCAATAAGACAACTAGTCTGACAAGCTAATAAACTCTTAGCAGCCTTTCATACAGTACCCCTCAGCATATATTTTTTTCTCTTTGACCAGCTATTTTTCATAATTTTTTCTCTATCCATACCCTATATCAGTAGAGGTCAGTTACACAAATTGACAAAGGCTCTTGTGACACAAAGCTCTCACTTCAGATACAAAAAATGTTTATAATCAGCAGAGTGTATAGCAAGTCATAGCAAGCACTCTCACTCAACACCTTTATTAAGTTATTTTTATGGATAAATTACTATTTCTACATACTTAAAAGTACAGAAGTTAGCTGATGTAAGCAGTGAGCTAATTAAATACAGCCTGGGAGATTTCATCCATGGTGAAGGTGAAAACATTTCTTTTTATATTCTTTTACCTTTATTACAGAGAAGGTGAAAACATTTCTTTTTATATTCTTTTACCTTTATTACAGAGATCACCTACTATGCTTGGTTTGGGCCTGTCATGGTGATATTTTCTTTATACAGGGAAGAGTTAGTGGGATATTAGAAGGCCAGAAGGAAATTATGAAGAGAGAAAAGACTGAAGGAAAGAAAACTCTTGGAGATTTTCTGTCCCTTCTTGAGCTCAACTCATTATGTTACTCCTTGTTTTTAGAACATTTGAGCTAGTCTTTTCTGCCCCAGAGAAGGAAACTAAGCCTCTAAACTCCCAAGCCCCAGACAAGAAACAAGAGCCTCTCTCCACAATTCTCTAGGGCAGCATGCTGAGCTTAACAACGCGGCAACACCCATGCTTTTGAAGACAGAGTAATCCTTGAGTCTTCTTTTCCTACTTAGGGAATCCAACAGGTTGTGCTGACAAAAGAGAAGCAGAATAGAGGTAGCTGTCATGTTTCATCTATGTGTCTGAAGGAATGAACTGACACTGAAGGGCTCCTTCACATGTAACACTTTTTATATGCAAAATGTTCTTTTACGTGTCCCTGGATAATAAAAGTACTTATGAGAAGTTAGATATGAAATGTACATTTTTTGTCTAACAGTCAAACAAGTGATATACAGCTCCTCCTGTCATGTCAGATTTTGAGGAACAATAACAAAACCAAAAAACTCCAAAATTTTCCTATCACTTTTTAACTGTGACAGGTTTGACTTGATGGCTTTGTAAATTATAAAAGAAACAAGACACTGACTTGCCCCCCGTGTAGCCCTTGATTAAACCAGTGCTTTTTTAGATACTCAAGCTTGGCAGCACCCTCTGCAAAAGATGTCATATATGCTCTGCTCACAAGTCTTCATCTGACTGCAACACATATTCATTAGCACCAACACTTTGGAAGGATGCTGTTCTCCATTTTGCCTTAAATCGCATTGAATGGTTATGAGCAAAATTTGAATTTTCTTTTCTATTCCTAGAGCTTAATAAAGTGCCCATACACCTGTTTGAAGTAGCAGTTCTCTCAGATACCTCCTTAGGACATAGCATTTTTGTACCAGAAGCACAACAATGAAAAGTATAAATGGCACAAGATGCACAAATTCAGTATTTAGAAAGAGTCTCAACTAGCTCCATCTGCGGACAAATGGTTCCAGTGGTGTGAAAACTCTAGCCACAATCAGGCATTCATTTCCCTTGCATTTACTTTAAGATGTAATAGGTAAAAAATTGAAGGTTTCCTCATGCTCGTTCCCAAACCTAACCTTTTCTCCTGGGACCTTGTAGCTATAACTGGGGAAAAGAGCCACAAGGGAACACCAGTCATCCATGCTGGGAAAGAAAGGATGCACACCCGGGAAGAGCTGATATGGCACTCTCCTCTCATTTTGTGACCCGCTGACTGCATCGGAAATACTCCATATATTTTGGCTGACAGGAACTGAGTGCTTACATCATGCAGAGGTGCCAGCACCAGCTTTGCCCAGGCTGGTGTGTCTAGACAGGGCTGCGTCACGCCGGCGAGTTAGCTCAGGACACACAGCACTGCAGCCTGGCACTGTGCCTGAGGCAATTCATCTTGCTCTGTAGCGGCACTCATTAGTCTGGGGGAAGCACAAGGCTGACCAATAGACCAGAGCTAGATTGTTAAGGCTTTTGCAGGTGCCCCTGTACGGTGCAGTGCTGGGCAGCATAAACATGCCCACAGGAAAAGTGCATGGCAAGTCCTCAAGGCATGAGGCTGTGGGCCTGAATTTCATCTTCATTAAGGTCCTGGAGAAAAGCAGCCGTAGTGTAGGCATGAGAGTAATTGTCTTTGGGAGAGGATGCTCCCAAACAGCTGGGAAGGGGAGGAGCCTTGGAGGCCCTGGGATCTTTGCATGTAACTTTTAGAGAGCTGAGCTCAGCTGAAGTTTCTGGACAGCATCGACATAATGAACAGCAAACCAGAAAATAAATTGGCTGTCCACTTCTGATACTGGGGATTTTGCAAAAGTTTGTCTGTCTGAAAATTCACCCCACATAAAAAAAAAAAAAAAAAAAGTAAAATCACAATATTATTTTATGAGCTAGATGAGCAACCTGAGCCAGCTGGCTGTCCAGACACCAGATTCTTGTGCACTGCCATAGGGGAACGAGCAGGACAGGGAGCAGGCAGGGAGGCAGAGCTGCCCTTTGGAGGCAGCCTGCAGTGAGACTGAACAATGTGATTTACAGTCATGGTCATCTGCAAGGGAGGGAAACAAGCAAAAGAGAGGAAACTAGGTGAGCAACTTTATTTATAAGCCTCCTACAAGCTCAAATGCAAGCAAGACTTTCTGATAGATATCACCATCTCATCATTTAGCAGTGACACAGAGGCCTTTTCTTCTTTCCCATTTGAATTTTATTTCCATGTAACTAAATATTGATGTGTTTATTTCAAACATTGGCCCCAAACTCCTTTCCATTACTTTTTATTTTAAATGGAGAAATGTGAGAGATACAAGAGGACTTTTTTGGGTTTTGGTTTTTTCTTTTTTTTTTTGTTTTTGTTGTGGTTTTTTTTGTTGTTGTTGTTATTGTTTGTTTGTTTTTGTTTTGGGGGTTTTGGGGGGTTTTTTTGGTCTTGTGGGGTTTTTAAGGAAAAAAGAAGAAAGGAAAAAAGCAGAGATGTACAAAGGATCAAGGAAGGCCACTGCATGTTAGCTGAAAATAATGGATTCACTTAATCCTGCTGAGGTAAATGAAAGCTGACTGCTAAAGAGAGCCACTGGGTCATAATAAAGTTGAATGAACTTGGGTTTCAAGTCCTGGGGAGGTTTTGCAGTAAAACTGCGAGCCAAGAAAGGTTTATTTGAAAAACAGGATATGTAATTTGAATCTACATAAAAATAAATGGCATCTCTCCCCTTTTAGGAATCATGCTTTATCTCATTTCCAGAAAAGTAATCACTTAGAAGTGGCAGAGACATGAAAATTCACAGATGCTAAATAAGAGACAATGAAAAGTTTTATAGAGTTCTCATCTCATCATTATATCATTTGTTTGCAGATAAGATAAATCAGTGTTCTAAGAAACAGAGCAGGGGAAATGAAGACATGATGTGATCTGCAAGTCTGGTAGATCTCTAAAGTTTTCCAGTCTATCAATTCTTCCAGGGTCCTCATAAACGCCCTATGGGTCACTGTCACAGTGGTGAGCTAAATGATGCTTCTTCTCACCTTTTATGTAAATTCTATCAGAATTTTGGATATTTATTTTTCTTCACCTTGCTTAAAGACAGCGGAGAAAGACCACAGCCAAAATAGTAAGTCATAGATGTAAACTGTGTTTCTAATGACACTGACCTCTGCCAGGTGCCAGGGTGGCCCACATAGGGCAGAGCTGATTGCCAGATTTGTGAGAAGCAATATCAGAAGAACAGAAACAGCTATAATTTTCTTATCTTTCCTGGTGGCAATGGGCAATATACATTTTCTCTCATCAGTTGGGATTTCCACCTCATAAATAAATCTCTTTCAGTCTCAAGGATCTATGACACTGGCAGTAATAGCTATTGTCACACCTTTCTGTGGGGCCTCATAGTCATGACCTTCTGGGCGTTTTATAAGACTCTAGCTTGTTGGAGTGTGCTTTATACAATTGTGAGTGAGGATTTGGTATTTTGATAGTGATTCTAGATCAAACATCTTTCACAAAATAGCCTGAGGAGAGCAGACTCATTCTTTGTCCAGTCAGATCCTGTGTTCACAGGAAATGCATTCAATGATGACAAAATATTTTTTATCTTTCCTAGTCATCCTTTATTGACCAAGCTCCTGTGTCACCCTGTAGTTTCATAAGCTCTCCCTGTAGTTTCATAAGCTCTTGAAGAAGAATCACAAGCAAAGAGCTTAAAGATTCTCACATTAAAATCCATGCCACAACTGTGTGCGTCCTGCAAAGGTATATCAAAATCATCTCTGCCATCCCACCAGCCTCTGCCCAGAGATTCTGCTGGGATCCTTGTGGACTCCCAGGGCTGGCACCCATGTGACTGAGTCAGTCTGCCTTGTGTCCTACAGTTAAACACTTGAAACTGTCATTGACAGAATATGATAAGATCCAGAGCCTGATCCAAAAAATAGTATGGATGAGACCATGCCAGGGCAAGGAGGGGAGGATTTATTCCTGTAAATGGGTGTTGTTGCATGCACCTTGTCCTCAGGGACAGGGAATGTCCCTTGTCCTTTCAGTAACCAGCCAAAGTGAAGGTAATACTCAATTCTACTGTCTACAATCTTTCAGCAGGAAGTCTAAGCTCACCCATTCCTCAAAACCCTCAAGGGATACTGGAAGTGTCTTAGCCTTCCTGCATGGATGTAGACAACTACAGCTGTCCTCAAACTCTGTGACTGTACTGCTGCCTCTCCTGGGAAGGAGGACATGGGTGGCCTCTTGCTGTAGGAGGGAGAGGAAGAAGCACCAGTACTTCTGATGAAATTACAGCACTAATGTTCTTACAGATGCTTTTCCTTGACAATTCAGGGTTGGTGCACACTGCTTGTACCTTCAGAACTGCAGAACTTCCAAATAGCAGGACTAGAAGAGTAAGTATGGAGAGAAATTGTAATGGCAAATGTGAGCCAGGAGGGTATTTTCTTCTGTGTACATGAATTCTTGCATGGCACCAAGGAAGATTTATCTTCTGTCTGAGTACCTGCAGAGCAATTGCTGGAAGATTTGGAAGACGTGGATAGTGCAGCACAAATAGTCTGGGTGTCAGTAACCCAGTATTAATTGTGTTGTCACTTGCTACTCTTTGATTATTTGCACAACGAAAAGAGATGTATCATGATCAAGGAGCCAGAACGGGGCAGAATGATGCTGGTTTAGTAACAGCAGACTTAGTGGTAAATAAGAATACATTGGCACTGTATGACTAAGGCAAGCCATTAAGAGCACACTGTGCCTGCTCTACTGTCAAACTGTGTGCTGCTTTGTGTTGGCTGGTGAGCAAGCTGCGCTCAGCTTCTGTATGACTTTGAAATGAGTTGCTAATGCCCTTTTGGAATCTTAGGAAAATACTTCGATTTTTGGGGTATATGCCTGCTGTGCAAGACAAGGTAAATAATAAATAATGATTTTTCATAAGATAGAAATGGCACCAAGTAGTCGTAAGGAAAAACAAAACCTGAGTTTGCAAGTGCAATCAACTGCTTTCTAATAAAGAGGCACTATAATATGGTAGATTAATATCATTATGACAGAATGAGGTAATCAACCCAGAAATATCCACTTAGCATGACAGTTTGCTCCTGAACTACTTCTAGTGTGTTTACTGGGTTTCTGGCAATACAGTTTTGTGGTGTTCTTTCTGATGCAGCTGTTAGTACTTGTGCTTCTTTCAAGAACTTCTTCTTTCCCCTCACAGATTTCTCATCTTTGAGGAGCTGGAGATTTGAACACATGCTTTCACTTTTCCTCTTACTCTCTTCATCAACTCTTTTGCAATTATGAAGGAAATGCCTGCCAAATGCTCAGGACACCACTAAAATTACTAAAGAAACATTATTTTTTTCTTAGACTTAAGACATATTAGACTTAGAGGATTAAAAAAGGTTATGTATTAAAACCCTTCATATATTTAAGGATTTACCATAACCCAAGCATATGTTCATAAGGCCAGATTTGCCTTACAGATGACACTCAGAGAAATTCATCAGCTCCCAGCATGTTGAGGTGGTGAGGGCATTTACTTAAAATTTGTTCTCATGGTGACTGTGCCAAAGAAGGGAAAGAAAAATGATCTTCAGGTAATATCAAAACAAGCCATTTAGCAACTTGTCCTAAAGTTCATGTAGAAGAAGGTGATTTTAGCTCACATATCATTTCTGAAGGATCTGGATGCTTAAGGAAAACAACTGCAAATGGGAGAATTTCTATGTTGTCTGTGAGCCAACAGTCACCTTTTCCCAAAAAAGTAACGATGCTGTTAAGGAAAGGTGTCCTTCCCATACCAGAGGAACAAAAGGAGTTAGGTTCCTAAGCAAGTGTAGTAAGATTGTGTCTGACACCAGGAAAGTCCTTCATACCAATGTCAATCTTATGACCTATAAATGGGAAAATGTGCCACCACTACAGACTTCTGCAAAAACAGCTCAGCAAGAAAATTCCCTTTCTTCCAAAGGACTTTTCTTAAAACTGATAAAGTACCAACTTAATTAATTTTTCTTTTGAACTAAAAAATATGCTTTTTCTTCTGAATTTTTCTTCTGAATTTTGTTTAAATGTTGCATGACCTACTTCAGTGGAGGACTCTTTCTACTCACGCTGTATTGGTTCATTCCTGTAGAAAATGTGCTTACTGGCTTGTCAAGAACATGTCATGATTATGTTCCCATTGTTTCAATTCACTCATCATTTATTTCAGCTGACTTCCAGAAAGCGCTTTTGACATAAATAATGCAGTGTCCACATGAGAGTTGTTCCCATGCAAAATTGGTGGCAGAAGATTTTGACCTTTGAGCAGCAGGCTAATCTGAGTGATACTCACTCAAAGTTATACATATCCAGACCAAAAAAAAAAAAA
>VWYO01018516.1:550345-627085 GCA_013400275.1 Rhadina sibilatrix
AAAAAAAAAAAAAAAGTTACACATTTTGCCTGCAGGAATTTTTCTTTTTACCTATGTTAAGATACCTATTTCTAGACTCTCAAAATAAAAGACAATGTTGAACAGCCAGAACCATAACAAAACTAAAAGTTTCAGCTAAGTTTCCTTGGTCTGTCAGACTGGAATGACTGAGGAGCCCCATGGCTGTAAGCAAAGGTGTGAGAGAAGTCTCCAGCATCACATTTGGCCACAGATGCTCCCAGACCCCAAGAGCTTCATAGCTCTGACTCATAGGTCAGCTATTGGAGAGTGGTCTTGGTTTGATTTTGATTTGAGGCTTTCCTCGGCCCTTTGTAAGATTTCTAAGATTCCCCATATGCCTGTTAAAGAAAAAGTATGTATATTTACTCAAAAGAGCATTTTTAGGAGAAGATATTCAGCTGATAAATATACACCTGTGTGGCTCTATAAAAGACTGTGAACCCAACAGTTTATACAAGCTAATAAAATGCCTTCGATATGAGAAATATGCTTGTAATAAACAAAAGAGAATAAGCTCAATAGTATGGTTATAACATATTCAAATACTTCCTTGCATAGCTTTACTTAAATCTGGTGGAAGTTATGATGACTGGAAAAAGCTATAAACTGTATGTTAAAATGTAAATGTAGACTTGACCCAGTAGTGATAATACCATAGTCCAACTAGCTTCTGTAAGATATTGTTGGACATCAGAAACGAGTAAAAAGGGCAAAAACACCCATGTAACTTATTTCTCCTTCTAACTGTTTCTCATAAATTTGTTAAGGGAATTACTGACTGAGAAATTGCTTAAATTATTTAACTTCTATTTTTAAAATTATTTATATTCTAGGAATCATCCAGACAAGTGAGGCAAATACAAGAAAAGCATTTAAGTGACCAGCTATCCCGTACAAGCAACAAATGAGGAATAGCAAATAGTCAAAGTAGTAATGTGTCTCCAATCTTAGTGAACAATTTAAAATCTGAAAACAACCCAGATTAATCATTTTTTAATAACTTAAGGTAGGAATCTGATTTAAATGCAATGAAATGCAGGCACATAGAGCCAGAAAACAGAAGATAATTCTGCATATAAAGTGTTCAATGTAAGCTTGGGACCTAGTCTATTTATTAAGATTAACATCATTTTAGTGACAGTATCATTATTACAGGAATGGTTCTGAAACTCACAAAGAGTTAGGCATTGAAATAATTGCCAGCCAAGCTGGCTTGATGGCAAAGGGAGTATCCAAAACAATTGAAGCATCCTGAGTAGAGTTAAAGCAGACTCTCAAGAGATTTTGATTAACAGTCTGAAGTAGGGGAAGTTCTTAATAATTAACTGACTTTGATATGTTTGTTTCTTTTAATCCCACTGCCTTTGTTTGACACAGGTACAAGTCATGCAATTAGAAGCTATGTTCTGCTAAGAAATTTCTGCCAAATGACATTGGGCTCATTTATCAAGTCAGAGTCAACAGACCATGAAGGTTCTTTCAATCATCTTTATCATCCTAAGAGCTAAGGCAAAGCACGGTAACTGGTATTTGACATTAAGACTGCTTGGAGGTTTTCAAAGTAACTTGCAAATAAAGACATGGGAATATATGCTTTAAATTCCATAGAATTAAAAAAAATTAAAAAATGGGTATGTTGGACCTCACAGAGCTGTTTCTTTCCAAAAAGAGACATAATTTACTTTTATTCATTATTTTTTAAGTGCTTGTGACCAATAGTTCAACAAATTACATTTCTTTTTTTCAGACACATTTAGAAAAGGACTGTAGGAGAGAAAATAAAACATTTTTTATTAAAATGACAATGAAATTTCACCCATGCAGTTTTCCAGTAGGCTGTTAAATGAATAATCCATCTGCTGTCTTTCAGGGTTGGGAGAAATGAAAACCATTTTTGTATTTTGGAAAGTGACTGTGGGAAGGTCTCATCTTATTTTGCCTTGAAGACAGGGCTTCATCCTGTTGTTCCAAGGAACAAAACACTTGTTGATCCAAGTCAGATTTTCTGTTGAGCTGTAATAGGGCAGAACCAGAGCATAGAATTATAATTCTTTGTGAAATCTTTGGGATTTATCATACAAATGATTAATCCCAGTAATTAGTCTCATTCTTAGTACATAATAAGCATAAAAAATATCTTGCTGAATTGTCTATAAAAGAATACACAGAACAAAAGTCAGTTTGCTTTTAATTTAAGTTTTTGCAGATTATTTTCTCTTTTTATATCATTACATTTCCAAAATGCAATCAAGAACAAAGCATACAGAGTAAAGGAGCAGAAAAGTTAAATGCTCAGTGGATTCTAGGAGATTTAATAGGATAACCTAAATATTTTTAGCTAATTATTTTTTACTATTTTACTTTACCACACTGTTCAAGACTCTCCTAATTCTTCATGTATTATTCTGAAAGAATGTCTAACATCCTGTTACACTATTTTTAGTGATAATAATCAATATCACAATGTAGATGAAAGAAAAAGCTATAAAATTTAAATTAACTCCTGTCCTCTTTGCCACATTGATCAATTGCCTTTGTGTTTTCAAATGCAACAATCCTGTTATTGAGTTAACATTTCAGACACTCCCTATTTTTCCTAAATATATTAAAGAGCTATTTAAATATGAATTTCATAACTCAGCAGCTGTTCACAAATATACAAGTAATGTAGTTTGCTAATGTTCATAAAGATTTAGAGATAAAGTCAAGGAAAGTTTCAAGCAGATAGGGTCAGAAGCAAAAAGAAAAGATGCTACAGAGATGCTGAGGGCCTTTACATTGCTGTCAATCAATATAAGAACCATTGATTTCAAAATATTAAGACTTTGGCATTCAAAGAATTCCCCAAACATGCAATACTACTGAAAACAGTCATGACTGACAGACACCGATAATCTATTAATTTTCCTGTGCAATTCTTTAGTTCTCAAGAGATAAGAATCTATAAAATGAAACCAAAATTTTATTTATGAAGGTAAAACTGCAATGTTAACTATCAGATAACTTGCAACAAGAGTGATAGAAAATTCCCAACAGAAATCTGTATCATCTTATTGATGAAAAGTTGTGGGGTCTAATACACAAAAGTAAAGTAAAACTGAACAAGAATAGGAAAAAAAGGTAGCATAAACACACAGCAGAATAAAGTAGAAATCTCAAAGAAAATTGAGTCTGACAGGTTCTTATAAGAACCTGGATGTGATGAGACTGAGTGTAATTGTAGCTCAGCAAAATTAATGATCCCCTCAAATGTGTGTGCCTATTGTCAGAGCAAAAATACTTAATTTGGGTTCTAGCTCTCACTGCTTTGGAGGAGGCAAGGAAAAATAACCGGGTTCAAAAATAATTAATTGCTATTTGCTGACAGAGAAAGATTAATTAAAGGTAAAGGCCCTTAGGGAAAAAATGAGGAAAGAACGTATTTCAAAAAATAAATTAGAAAAATCACAAAGGTGATTATTAGATCTGAAATATATTACCTTAGAATGCCCAAGACAGGCTGTGGATTTTTTGAATCACAGACTAAAGAACCTGCTGATTTATTCTGAATCTCACTTTACAAAAAAAAGCTAACCCTAGGAGAGAGAAAATTTCAGGCTTGAAAGAGTCTTTGATAAAATAACAATTATTTCAGATGCAGCAAGCTCTCAGCTGATTTCTGCTGTGTGTTTGTGCCCTAGATTCAGTGGGGAGGAAACTGGTGAGTTGGATATTCACAGATGAGGGAAGACCACAGCCTGATGTTTCTGTCAAACAAAATGTCAGTCCTGGCTTCCCTTTCAGTGCTTACAGGCACAGTTTACAAACTAGAGTTTTTGTTTGGATGGTGGCTGTTCCTCTTGATTAAAACCACAGCAGTAAAGGTCAGCCCAATGAAATTTAATTCAGAACAAGTCATAGAGCATTTTCCACAGAAAATTCCAAGCAAAAGAAAAATCAAACAATAGGATTTAAAAGTTCAGTGTATTGAAACATAGGTTTTAGAGTATAACTAGTTATGCTCCATTCTGCAAAATTTAAGTCCTGTGTTTGCAGAAATCTTTATGATCAAGGACAATGTTACACTTCATGCCTTACCACAACAATGATGATTTTTGCAGTCATTGTGAAAAGCCATACTTGTATTTAGCACTGGCACATCACTTTGAATACATTTTGACTTTGCATCCCTAGCCCAGCTAACACAGACTTCTTCTTTTTCACTTCTGCTTGTGCTCAGAATACAAGCATGATCAATATCATCAAATCATCCATAAATACTACTGTTTACAAATTGCTTCAGTGATGATTTCCTGGATGACAGCTGCCTAAGTGGTGCACTGCTCCTCTGACCTTCCAAAACCTAAGAAGAAATTGCAATGTGTGAAACCACTACAACCAACTCCTACTCTGACAGGAAGAAAATCCCTCCAGCCATCACTTAAGCTTCTACAACCACATCATTTTCACTTACTACACTCAGTTTGGATGAGAGGCACCTTACTTTCCATAAGAAATAATATTTTTGAATCAAAGGTAGATACTCAGTAGATTATTTGAACACTCTGTGCATTCACATCACAGCTTGTCATATGAGATAGATAGATAGATAGATAGATAGATAGATAGATAGATGTAAAAATACATATTTTTGGTATGGAATCCTATATGTATACCAAGGAAAAGCTCAACCTAGTGCCAGCTTCAGTACTTGCCAGTTTCAATATGTGGCTCTCCTAGTTTTGTTTGAGACCTCACTTCCATATGATCTGCTCTGTGACAACTTCAGTGAGTGAAAACAACTTTCCCCATTTAAACATCACCCCACTTCAAGCAGTCAGGGACAGGCGAATGAAGCCATAAAGTTTTGCTGTTGAATTTTCTGTCAATCAATTAGTAATATAATGAGATAAAAATCTGGTCCATCATGAGGATTTTAACTCAATGCAACACATTAAAAAGTCATTTCACTGTAAACACTTTTTAGAAGAACATTGCCAGACTACTCCTCTGTACATTGAGATATAGGTTTTGAAAACACAAAATAGTCCTTTTAAGTGAATCAGCACGTGTTCAGGGAGACAAGAAAAAAAAAATCCAGCATGTCAACCAAAACATTCTCTCCAGTTTAGATGAGTTACTCTTACATTTGCCTTAAGTACAGGTAGAAATAGAAAGGCTGACTCTACCTTCAGGGTTTTGCTTTTGGGTTTTTCACCCAGGTTATCTTCATTAGATTGGCTGATTTTAAATACGCATAGGATGAGTATAGGTAAGAGCCAAACTCTTGGAATATATTTTGGCAGGACTACTTTCTAACTTATGTATGGACTCATCCAATGTCCTATTTACTACCTGATGAAACTTGTTAAATGCCACAGTCAGCTGGAATTAAATACTTTTCATCTGTGTGTATGTTTAGTGCATAATGTGTGTTTAGTACACAAGTTAGAGCCAGCAGTGGCAAAAGATCCAGTTGCCAAACAGATTCAATCTCCTATACAGAAGAAGATCCAGACAACAGGACAATTTCCATGTATGCAGCCAAAAAGTGTTCATTAAGGATTAGCATCATTTGTAGATGGTAAATCCATAAACAAACAAACAAACAAAGCATAAGTTTGTTTTGTAAGTAAAAAGGGAGATTTTCCACATTACTACAAGCTGGGTTTCCTAACTGTAAAAAGCTAGAAAATACTAAAAAAAAGTAGGGAAAGATGCTTTCCCATGTTTAAAATAAACTTTCATGTGGAAAGCCTGCTCTTACAGATGACAATATTTGCAAAGACATTTTGTCATGGACCTGACTTTAACCTCCAGCTTGGTGGCATAATCAGGAGTAGCAGGACACCTTATTTATGTCAGCAACAGATTATAAGTGTGTGTGGTGTTCATTTTCAATTTTCATTTTCAATGGCCTGTGGAGACTGAGGCCTTGCTGGAAACAGCTGATCACTAGGAAAGCCATGCCATAAGTTCAGCCCAGCCCAGCCAGTCTTCCAGTCAGAGAGCCCAACAGTCAGGGCTGCTGTAAGGTTGCAGTCAAAGATGGCAGAACATACACCATTTGCAGAAATGAGCCTCCTAGAAATCAATTATTCAGGCAAGGGGAATCTTTCTGAAAGTATTGATATTCTGAATCTCTTATATTCTGCCAATATAAGTGAAATCTCAGCATGTTGCTGGTGCTCCCTTGGACTTGCCCCACTTCAGAAAGCTCCTTTGGAATAACCTTTATGGCTTATTTAGTGAGTTTTATCTCTGGTACTGGCACTGTGTCATGAAAGGAAAAACATTGAAGCAGAAAAACCCTTTTCACTAGCACCTCAAGAAACTTGGAGCAGCCTTTAAGCGGATGGACATCTCTAGCTGGCACAAAGTGACTGGATGAATTCTAACATGCACAACTGCAAAAGTAGTTGACAAGACAGATTTGCGCCTTGTTTTGTAATATTGCTTTGTATTCTCACTAGCTTCACCCTGAGTGTCAGAAGGGGAGAGAAGTAGCTCAGCAATGTGATCCTGGATGTCCCAATGACCCTGGCTCATTCTCCTGACTTAGGGACTTATGCCTTCTCTCGAGAGAGATTGTTTTGTGAAACAAAACAAGTTCTAGTGTTGAATGTCATATGGAGTGTATAAACACTTGCTCACTTCAGTCCTCTTCATGCTACACATCCATTTTTATCATTGCAAACACCTAAACCACCAGGAGTATGTGGGATATGTATATAAGGTAGTGTTAGGTCAAATTTATACTTGGGACTTTGTCCAGCCAGTCCCTCTTTTAGCTCATCAGGAAGCGACTCTTACAGGCCTGGTGACAGTCTTCACACAGCTCTTCAGGGAGTTTCTTTCCTCATCCCCAGTGGGACAGGGCCTGCTGCCCTCACTTGCATGACCACAAACCTGGCCGTGAATCCCAGCAATCAGCTGTCTGAGGCTATGGGTGGGATGTTCTCCAGACCCTTGGAGTGCTTTGAAGGCCCCTTGCAAGGGAAAGCATCCAGAACAGAAGGTCTAGCTCCTGGGGAGAGATGTGGGAGGAACTGTTGATCTCAGACAGGATGTGTGATGGAGAGAGATCAGCAAGTATTAGCTGGAAACCCTGCAAAGGACAGAGATCATCTCCACAGCTGTGCAGGCCAACCCTGCTGGCTGCCTGAAGCACAGCAGGAAGGACTCCAAACACCACAGCCTCAGGCAATGTGTGGAGAGCAGGGAGGCAGGGCAGGGAGGCACTGAGAAGTCACCACAGCTTCTTGCAGGGGTAGCTTTATCCCACAGCTGTGTTTACTATGCCCAATATACTTGAAAAGATCAAAGGAAATAAATAATCTCCCTCGAATCCAAGCCAAATGAGCTAACCTTGAAGCAGATCACTGTATTTCACTGACAGAATGGTGGTGTCCACTGCATTCAGACTACCACTGGATTTGGGTAGCTTTATCTTTCTGAGTAGAACTGTAGCAGACTAAAGAATGCATATGGGTTTCTCAACTCTCTTTGTATAACTCTATGTTTACACATTGGAAAAGACCATTTAACTGGATGTTCCTTGAAAGTATATTAGCAAGCCATCATCCATACTGCATTACCAATTTAATTTTTGAAAATCTGGTTCCTTTTATTTTTTTTTAAGAAATAAAAATTATCATGAAGCTCCAGGTGTCTTGCAAATTTTCCAAGTTATTGTGAACCTCAAAGAACCTTAAACTCCTCTGGATTTCCTAAATTACTAATGTTTGTTTCAGACATGATGAAAAATCATTGCTATTTTGTTTGGCTTATGCAAGCCTAGTTTTGTTCAATATTAAAAAAAAAAAATTGGAAAATGTCCAGAGACTGAATTGTTGTTTGAGAATTTAATATAAACTGGATTAGTTATGAGACTAATAAATATATGTATTCTGTGGCTCTATTGAATTTTAAGTAGATGATTCTAGGTCCTCTGAGATTCATTCTGAAAATACAGAATTATTTGTTAAGATTTATGTCAAGGTTGGAGAGGTTAAGGGTTAAAATGAATTTAGAGATTGATTATGCCAGCCATCATTGCTATGAAATTTTAATCTTAATGGCAGTGCCAGTGAGTCTCTTTCAATTCTCTTCCACTGTTCCAGTGCTTTGTGCTTTTGTTGTATTCCACTCCTACACAGCATCACAGAACTTTAGCAGGAGCTGACATAATATTTTAGAAACAGGAAATTTCAGAATCAGACAGGTAGTCAGAAATTCAGTAGAACTAAAGAGAATCAAGGCTTCATCTATATTACAATACAGATTTAAACACAGAATATAGTGAGATATAAAGCTTGATGTTGTGCAAATATGTTGATAATTGTTCATTCTTTAAGGAAAATTTTCACCCCGAGTTTTGTTTGAGGAAATAGTCTCGTATTTGGGAGAGAAACAGGATAAAGAAAACTTTAGCTACTTCTCTTTACTTCAACAGTGAGCTTCACTCACAGGAGACACAAGGGTGAAGTAGTTTCAGCCCCTTGGATTTACGGGGTTTGAGCTGTACTGTTTCTGCCTGCACACTCTGTCTAGGTGATACTCATGACATGCAGTATCCAGAGACTATCTGTGGAAACCCAATACCCTTTGCATAAACAGATCACAGTCACTCTGTCCCATTCAAAACTGAGAGCAGCTCCTGTCCCCAAAGCATGATAGAGATGCTCCACACTAAGCATTTAAACATTTTACTCAGGTAAATGTGGCTTGTCCTTAGCTGTCACATGAAGTTCCCTTCTCAAGGTAAGCTGACAAGTGACATTCTCTAAGTTTTGCTCTGATAAGAAGTGCACACGTATGGAGAAAGTATTTGAAATAAATGGTCCTAGTCCTGTAAGAGCTACTCAGAATAAGCAAGTGTAGTGAAATCTGCTACATTCAGAGTCCAAACGAACACAGCTGTGCACACTACATCACATGAGGAGCCTTGAGAGAGTGTTTCTCTTTTTCCATAAGGATTATAATTTTCCCCAGCTCCCCACGGAACTGGACAGAACATTGATATGCTCTACAGTTTGCATACTGCATCCCCTATTTTAATGCCATTTGGCTCTTCCAGTTGTAGAGTTCACAGTTCACCATAAAATGAGCAGTTCACTTTGAGACAGAAAACAGTGGAATGTCTCCTGTCTTTCAGGAGCAATTCAAGGTAATATCATCAACTGCCTCCACTGGACAATGCAGTAGATCACTGTATGCATTCATTCAGTTCCCTGTGTAATTAATGTGTTCACATGCACTGAGAATTCAAGGTAAATATAAAGTAAAAATGAAATGTGTCGCATAAGATCACCTTGTAAGAAAAAAAAAACAACCAAACAAAAACGGGAGGCCAGGAATGATCTGGTCACATCTTACTGCAATGAAAGAAGCACACTGCTGAGATCATGAGAAACACAGATTAGAGTTCAGAGTGATCACAAGCACAGTTAAGCCCTTGATGTTTTCCCTTGGTTCAGATACCAGCATTATCAGTTATAAAATAGACATGAGTCGGAAGAGAATCGACATTCAGAGGAGTTCAGTAAAAGCACACTTTGAAATACCGTATGCAGTTTATTTCTTTAAGCCAAGCAGCAGTGTGAAGTGAATTAAAGTAACTACCTTTTAAATCTTTAATTATGACAATAAAAATGAAAGCAGTAACGCAAAAGAAAGCTTAAGATAAGTGTAAACCCACAATAAAGAACAGTTGAGCTAATTTAAACCTGATAAGGAAAGCTAAAGTTCATCCAGAGCAAAATTCTACAATATGAAGGGCAACAAGGAAAGTTTCTACCCCAGCAAAAGGAAGACTACAGAAAATGTGAGTTAGGTGATGTCATTGCAAGGACATTCTCTATGTCTTGGAAAGGTCATGATGATCAAGGCAAGTTCCAGAGGACCAGAACTAAACAGTGTCTTTCCTTTTTTCAAGGGCAAAGAGGAAGACCAAGGACCTATAGACTGCTTGGCTTTACCTTAACACTTGGGAAAGTAGTAAACCAAATAATACTGAAAGCCATTTCCAGACATAAGAAAGATAAGAAGGTTTTTGGAATAAGCAGCACAGATTTGTAAAGGGGAGATCACATATTATCAACCTCAAATTCTTTTGTGAGGAGATGGTTGATGTGGTAGATGAGGGGGGAGCAGGGAATGTTGTTTATCTTGAAGTATTAGCTGGAGGCTAGTCACTAGTGGTGCACTGATAAATAATCAGGCTCAAGTCACCACATATATATGTAGATATAATCACATACTTAGAGCAGTGTAAGAAAATCTTCACGAGGCTTTATACATTGTACTTCTCAGCCTCACTCAAGATTTCCCAGAAAAAGGAGCCCCTCTGAAAACTGATTGACTGCAGCCAAAGGTAGCTAGGCCCAGGAGGATGCTGGTATGAATTTTCTGTAGGGTAAAGCCATTGACTGATCAGCTAAATCATAAAAGAAAATGAAGCAGAATAATTCTTTCTGCTAAAGATAGGATGCACTACTTAAATTACTTATCTGCATTTAAAGATTAAAATCACTAAGCGCTTAAAATCAAAAAAGGACACTTCTTAATCTGTAACACACATTGAGGGAAAATAATACTTAAATTCTGCCAAGTCACTGACCCACAATTTTATTTAAGAAAACGTTGATTGATCTATGTTTGTTTAACTAACAGCCTCTGATGTGTACACAATTTCAAAGCTAAGAACATTTCAAAAAATGGCTGGAGGGGACAAATCCTACATTTCCTTTTAGAACAGCTTTCCTCCTCTCCCTCCTTGCAACTGCATTATTTCCTTTATTGTAATGAGAGTAGTTGCATGGTCCAGAGTATACAGCCATGAAAGCCTACCAAAGCCTCGTGGAAATGTTTCTTTTTTGCCAATGTCATAATTGATGAGAGGAAGAAAGGCTTTCCCCCTTTCCCCCTTTTTTAAATTCTGTTATCATCAGAGACACTTGCACATAACAGAATCTCACTTTCTTGAGATGCTATCTGCTCCTACTGTTAAGTACATGATACCCACAATCCTTTCTCTGTGACCTCCAACTCATGGCTACAGTCAGAGGTCACAGCTGCAGCTAAGTTATTCTAAGGTTAGCAGCAAATAGTTAATTCCCTGAAGGAAAAGGCAGCAGGCAGGATGCCAACCTTAGAAACAATATGTATTTTCTTATTGATGGTTTTCAATTCCTGGTATAATGTTGGTAACCTCATTGAAAAGTTGACCTCATTGGGGCTTGACATGTCCAACAGGTATGCTTCATCAGTACTATATTGGGTCACATTTGAAAAGCAGTGTGTGTTAGCATTAGGATCTTGATAAATCTTTGGAGTCCTATCCCACCACTTCCATCCCTCTTGGACCTTCCCACCTGCCCTGCCACAGGGTGACTTGGGATTTCAGCCAGAGACGAGAAGGGGGTGCTGCTCCAAATGGTGCTTAATTGCTAGCTGGGGCCAAATCATGACACAGGCTGTGGCAGTTTCCTCCCAAATCTGTCCCAAACCAGGACACATGCCACAATCTCAAATGGGTTCTTTCAGCTTGGAAGAACCAATCTATGTGGGAAAACAGTGGAGCCACAAGGCTGGTTTAGAGGGCCTTTTCAAGAAACATATATTGTGGTCACAGCTGGTAAATAGAATACTTAATATTTTTTTCATTTTTAGTACAGGTTGATGATTTTTACTATTTATATGTTATTGAGTTGCTGATAGCTATTTTTAAGGTATTGTGTTTTTATGTATTATTTTGTTTATAAAGGGGTTTATTACTTTACACTTCTAGAGAAGTGTACTGAAGTGTATCTAAGTGTATTGAAGACTTATACTATGTACCATCTTATATTATAAAACCATATATTCTTTTAGAAATTGATCCTATCACTAACATTCCTTCCATTATTTAATTTTCATCTGGCTATCAACACATTTGCATCCTCTTCTTCCTCCTTATATTACACTTCCATGATGTTCCACACTCTTATGCCATCTGAACTGCAGCAATAACCTCCTTCCTTTGCATCTTAATAGAGAAATAAATGCACAGCATAAAAAGGTAATTTTGAGGCCTGGCCTAGCACAGACATTTTAATCAATGTCAAGAATTAGCATTTTCTAGTTGCTAGGAAATGCTACCTTGGAACATCTGACAAGCAGATGAACTTAGGCTCTCTACGACAGAAGAGGTTAATTTGATTCCAACCACTTGCCAATAAAAAGGCAATCTATTTGTACTCCTATGGCCAGCAACAGCAACAAAACTTTTCTCATAGCATTTCTTCTCAGATGCAGGGCTTTATTTTCATGAATTGTCTATTAAATACATGTATTACCTAGTATCCAAAGTGCACAGCTACCATCTTTAAAATTAAGAGAGAGGGCCCCTCAGACTATATCACCATTTGTCAAGGGGAATAACCTCTCTACACCTACAAGCCCTGTTTAGCTTTCCTTGGCATTTACTTAAAATAAAAAATTTTAGAACGCCTTAAATAAATCACCAGACTGGTTAGGGTGAATTTCCCTGTTAAATTGTATTTATAATTGTTAGTCTGTTACAAAACTGCTTTGGAATTTATCTTTCCTTGTATTAGAGTATTAAAGAAAATTAAGTTTGAGGCTTTTGAGAAATGAAACCCTGTTTAGGATTATCTAATGAATTTACCTGAGGCAGCAGAACTTCCCAAGAAATTATTAAGCTTGTTTTTAAAAATGAGTCTAGGTGTTATTAAATCAAGAACTGATGTAATAAAGTCACCTGCTATATTTTCTCTAGAGGAAAACTGTATATAACCTATGTGAGAAACATGCTAAGAGTTTGCTAGATGTGTGCCAAATACGTTTGCTGAAATCCATACAAATTCCAATACTTTCCTATACAAAACAATCTGGTCACTGAGAGGTAACACCAAAAACATCTCAGAAAAAAAGGATTTAAATGAATGAAATAAATTGTTCAGAACTCAAGCTAACAAGCTGACTAGGAAAAGTAGTGTATTTCAGACCTAAAGGTTGAAATGCAGATGCACAAATATCAGATGGAAAGCTTTTATGGCAAAGATTTATTAGTAGGATGATTGGATTTTGTCTTTGTACATCTCTGCTTGAAACTAACCTTTTTTTACAAATGAGAGGTGACCTATAAATAATGTCCTTTGGCTGCATTTTATGTTCTTTTTCATGGTTTAATTATACCAGTTGTCCTTTACCAATTACAAATCAGTACCAAAACACTGCTTTCTCATAAACGTGAAGTGCAATGTCACAAGTGTGACTTTGGAAAATAAAAAAAAAACCTCAAACTTCAGCTATTTTTTGTCAGTGAATTAAAACTCAGAAATAAGCAGGGTCCTACTGTAGTTATTCAACATCTTTGACCGCTGACTTCAATAAATGGCAGCTTTGACCATTAGTTGATTGAGGGGGAAATACAAAGGTTTGTTTTCATTGTGAAGAAATAAACAGAGAGTAAAACAGAGACCAAAAGAAAGGGGGAGAGGAAGGGGTAGAGTGAAGAAGAAAGCAGATGTAATGGACTAAGGTAATGGACTTCTGCTGAGAGCAGGGCTAGCTGCAGATCCAGGTTCTTCATAGTCTAGTCCTGCTGAGTTTTGACCACCTATCCACAGCACTGTGGAACCCACAGCAGGGAACCTGTCAGTGCTCAACACTCTGAACCACATGCAGATAGAAGCACCCCCAGAGAGAAGCTCCCCAGATGGGGAGACCATATTCAGGATGAATGTGGGTTTCTTCTAAGTCCCATCCCATGCAGGCTCTTCAAGTGTTAGAGCAAAGACCAGTGCCCATTGCATTCACTGAAGCCTGGTAAAAGCAGATGCAAGTGCCAGGAACTGCCATAGAGGTAATAAAGAATACAAATAGAATAAAGAAAATTACAAATAGGGGGAAAATTATAACATTGCCACTCTTGTTTTAACAAGAGTGGCAGGGTTTGAGCTAGTACATATGAAGAAGAGCACAGCCTCACCCAGCACCTGCTGATTCACCAGCAGAGGAAAAGGGAGGTCATTTGGGCTGTAACTGTCACATCATCACTAGTCTTGGAATTTATTTTAACTTAGAGGTTACTTTTAAAGCATCAGTTAGCCAGAATTCATGTCCAAAATCCTGTCAAACTACAAGGACATGATCTTCAACCAATAAAACCCGATGTAATTCCACTGAGGCCAGAGAACAGGAGAGGAACTAAAATCAAAAATGACCTGATGGACACCATCAAAACCCAGTGTAAATTAATCTTTGCATATTCCATTAACAAAAATGACACAAGCTCTGGAAGAACATAACGCTTTGAACCTGCTGGTCTGCCCCATTCAGAAGAGGTTTTCATATAGGGGACTATAAAGATTTTTTGAATTAGTTTGGTCTGTCCAGAATAGTTGCTCAATGGGACAGAGTGTGTGATACAGATTGGCTTTGCCATTCAGGGAAGTTCTCAATTTTCTTTTCATATAACTGATTACAGCCAAGAAGCTTGGAAAAAATATATTAATTTTGCATATTTTCCCAAGGAATGTTTGGCTGAATGAAATAGCTCCCTGCTGTCTGTCAGGCTAGTGAAGTCTTTCTGAACCTATTAAGGCAGGTGCTGAAAAGGTATCCTGAATATCTATTAAAAATAATTAAAGCATTTCTTTAATACCTGCATGTTCTCTAGCATTCATCATTTACAGTTCCAATCCATTTCTCTGAAAAATTATTCCTAAAGTAGTAGTGTGCCATAAATCAACACTCTCCTCAGCAGATGCCACAAAAGCCTAATGGTCATATTATGCTAGCAGAGTGTTGCTAACACAAGAGGGAGCAGATCAAATAATAACAGAGACAGTAATGCCCTGCTTTTACTGAAAGTCCTATAGTAGCTTGGAAAATCCAAATTTAATGCTGAATACAATGAATATTTTTTAATCTTCAAAGCATAACTGGACCAGATGAAAAAGCATAAGAAGAGGTGCTGAAACAAATAGTAAATAAAAGTTACTTCCAAAGCAAAGTCTACAGGATGAAAATGGAGTGCCTTTGTCCTATGCATATAGCCTGGAAATAAACTGAGATGTGAGAGATGCAAAGCCTTTACTTCCTGCTGTATTTTCAGAATGGTTTTATGAGAAGAAAGATAGATGAAAAGTTAATAAACCCGAAAAGAGAAAAGTTTTTTATAGATTCTGCTAGTAGCAAAGAAGAGAATCTTAGCAACCCACCTGTTCAGAAAAAAAAAAAAAAAAATCAAATTATATCCAGACACTAAAATGGCAGGGTGAGCACTGACGCACTTATGAAGCATCAGCTAGACAAGGACCAGATATACGTGATACTCAAAGTTACATTGAGAAAGAGAAATCTGGAATGAAAAAAGCTCAGAGAAAAGCTGGAATGCAATAAGCTATACTTTAAATTAGGTATTGAAAAAATATTTATTCTGAGTATGTGTGATGCGAGTCAGAGGTCAAGCAAAAGCTGAAATTAAACAGTTTGTCGTTGTTATAAGGAGCTGAGTATCCACCAAGGGAATGAAAACATGCCATAGAAAGAGTGAGCAAAAGGAAAAAAGCAAGATATAGAAAAGCAAGCTATAGAAAGAGCAAGGGGCCAGGGACAGAGCCTGAACACTGGCTGAAATGTAAATATGGGGAGGAAATATAACCAGACTGGTCGTATGTCACTCGCACAAACCCACCAAGGCCAGCTTATCATGTGCTTTCCATAGGGGAAATGACCACTGGATGGCTGGAAAGGTGTCCTGTGGACCGTGCACAAACCAAGAAAACCTGAAACAGTATCCCAGGCCTTGAAAAGCAAGTCATCCTAGAAAGAACTGAGTCAGTCAACAGGACTCATTTCTAAAACAACCTGATAGACAGCTGGGCTAAGAAACACAGCACTGAGTGTGTCACATTCCTTACCACGCACTAGCCTCCAGAAAAATTCAACAATACTGTCAATGGTCTCTTAAGACTGCACTGAAAGCAATGGCTGGTGGGGCATTCAGATGTTGAGATTTACATTTAGCAAAGGCCACCTGGCCAGCCACTACCTTCATTCACCCTGAAACACCATGACCTGTCAGATCTGTGCACCTGTTCTTCCCTCTCATGAAAAATTTTTGTTGCTTATAAAAATACCTTTTGTGATTTCTCCTCTTTTATTTGAGGAAATCAAAGATTTTCTTTTTATTTCTGCCTAATTTTGGAAACTCATATTCCATGATCCATTCAATTTCCTTCACTGTCTTCTTTTGCAATTACTTTCCCTCATTATGTAGAGTATAGATTAATAGCGTGTTTCTGTCCAAAAGAATTTTTTCCCCTGGGTTACAATATTTATAAATTGTAAAACTCAGCACTATCAAACTAAATGGATCAAACTAGGTATTGTGCTTGGGTGTTTTTTGTTCTTACAAGCAAAATATTTTCTTGTTTGTTGTTAGTGAAGAGTTTAAATTTAACATTGA
Source organism: Rhadina sibilatrix (assembly GCA_013400275.1). Taxonomy (NCBI): domain Eukaryota; kingdom Metazoa; phylum Chordata; class Aves; order Passeriformes; family Phylloscopidae; genus Rhadina; species Rhadina sibilatrix. Next base: position 566,826 of record VWYO01018516.1, read on the forward strand.
AACTGCTTTTAGGATTCTTCTCAGTCATCAAAGAAAAGTCAAAACTCCTTCACGTTTTAGTCACTGCACCAAGCCAACTGGCACAGTCATTTTTGGGAGCCGGGATGTTGCCTTTTCTCAGAGTGTGAGGTTGTAGCCTGCTACCCATGAGCATGGCATTTTCCCATAAAAATAATCTGTGATTCCTTCAAGTCCATGACTTCCCCCTCCATACATATCTCTGTATGTGACATCCCTCTGATGCCTCCAATCTGCCAGAAGCTGTCACTCACAATGGCATCCTTCCAAAAAAAATGCTGATAGTAGATGTCTCAAAAGTAATTGAGAGGTTAAGTTTTACAAATAAAACTGTGCAGTCCTGTGTCCACCTGTCACGTGGCTCGTGCCTCCTTTGAGAAAATATATTTTTGGGGGGATTTTGTGTGAGGGTTTCACACAAATTTCAACCCTCTGAGGGCTGAAATTCAGAAAACCCAAATGTTGATGACATCACCTTGGCTTTTGATGTCTTTTCTTGTTTCCCATGTAGACTATCCCCTAGCTTATCAATCCAGCCTGAGACAGAGCAGGGAGCTGCTGTGAGGCCAACATGAATCTAACTTAATTAGTGCACTAAAACCACATCAAATGTGCCTTGCAGGCTTTGGCCTAAGCTCTGGAAAGCAAGTAAGCAAAGAAAACAGTAAAGGGAGAGACAACATTTATCCTTAAAAATAGAACCCAGGAGGTTTCTCCCCACAAGAGCATCTTCCTCTAAGTGTGCTCCTTCTTCTGCCATTCCTCATTAGCACAGTTAGTAGGGGACAGAGTCCTGCTGGTAAAAGCAAGGGCTTCTGCTCAGTGGCCTAGAGGAGCCCACCAGGAGGTAAGGCATCAAAATCAATGTTCACTCAGACATAAAAAGCAGCAAAAAGTCCTGTCCTGTCAATATATGCTGGGGGAGGCTGGGCTCCCAGTGTTTAACTCCTGGGTTTTCTCATTTGTGTTTGCTCCTGAATATCTGAGATTTTAGATATATAAGCTGTGTGTGGAAGCACAGCACTGACATATAGGAAAAGAAAACAATCAATACCGTGCTTAACCTGACCTGATGAATATACATCTCATTCCCTTTTAGTCTCTTGGTTTATCTCATACTATGGGGAAAAATAGTATTCCAAATTAATCCAACAGCAGGTCAACAGTATTGAGAATCAAAATGTTTTCAGTCAGAGCTTTTGGAGTTAGAGTAGATGGGAGTTTACCCGTGTTACAGTAAAGAACCATATGTTTTCCCCTTAGTTAATAGCAAGTCCGATGTCAGAAATCTGGCAATTGTGTTTGTAACATACAGCTCATTAATACAAAAACCATGAGGGAACATAAAGAGAACATCCCTTTATGTTATCTGTGATTTTTTTTAGTCTTTTTAGCAACTAGAAAGTCTATGATATCAACAGTACAAAAATGGAAGTATCTGGACCAACACCAAACCTCTGTGTTACATCTGCAATACTGTTTGCTATCAATGAAGGAAGGGAGAGGTTTATAGGAAGTGTGCCCTGCCAGTAGCAATCCAGCTACCATAAATAGCATGTTTCTCCTGATTTTAAGTAAATTCTGGATGTGATTGCAAATTGTCAGTGCAACAAGCTTGGATACACTCAATAGAAATGCATGACTTGAAGTCACTGATGGAAAGCCTGGAACAAGGGATCAAATTCAGCTCTGCTACCAACCAATAGAATGGTCCAAAATCATGGAACAAAATGTTTTCCTTATAAAATAATTGTTTTTAATTAGTAAGAAAATGCGGCTTCTCACTTTTTATTTTCCAATAATATGAAATAGGATAAAGAAGGAATAATCTGAAAATAAAGAAATTTTCTAACTGGAGAAGAATTAAATTTTTCAAACAAAATAAATCTAAATTTATTCAAAATATCTTAAAACACTGAAAAATTATTTTGACAATCTATGAAACATTTTTGCTCTTTGTTCCACTGAGAAAAAGAACTGTATTTGGAAAATATACATAAGAAGGTTGTTCCATATAGTAAAACATTCACATAAAAGAATAACTAACTTTTCAATAAAAGAGTGGCATCAAAAACATTTTTCACTCATCACCATTTACTTCATGATAAACAGGTATTACTTTAATTTGAAAGTCTGCAGAGCCAGCCTCAAGTATTCAACTACATGTGTACTAGAGCAAATAACACCTCAAACTTCTACAGGAATATAATGACTGACTGACTGATGAAAGACTGTGTCTTCTTAATGACTCCAATCCCATGAGCATGTCCAACCAATTTTCTAGGAATATCAAAGCTAGGTATTTTGTTGGTTTCTTCATTACTTTTCAAGGTCCCTGACTGGTATTGATCACCCCAGGTGCTTCCTAAGACTTCAACCAGACATTTTTCCACAAAGTCAGAGTCATAAAAAGTCAACAATGACAAGGATATTTGAAATTATTTAAATTCTTCCCCACTCCATCATGTCAGAAGGCAAATCTTATTTACATAGCATCCTTTGAAGGAATGCAATTATGTCATTAATCAAAAGCAAACCTTGAAGGCAAACCAGCTCTGTAAAAGATCCTTTTTTTATCCTTCATATTTATAGCTCTCAAGAGAGAGCATGTTGCCTAGGAATAGAGTGGGCTGATTAAAAATAAAGTGAAGGAGCAAGCTACCATATTGCCATGGGATTGTGACTCATTTTACCGTGTAGGACATTCCCTTTCCAATACATACCCTTCCAAAGAAACCATTTTCTAGGATATTCTGTTCTCCTTTTCTTTGTGCAGTAACTGCACTTGACATACAGTGACTAATTTGAGGTCTGCCCCACTGCTGTGTTTTAGGATATGCTTCCACTGTTAATGTTGTAATTGAAGAAGTCATGTCACAATTAATGACTATGTGATAAAATTCTGCCATTTTGGAGTTTAATACTGCTAGAAAAAAAAATACTGGACATGTTGTCATTTAACATTTGCATGATAAAAGCTCCTCAAATCTTCATATACCTCCTTCTGTTGATTATTTAGAAACAATTCTGTAACAAGGGCTCCAGGTGTATAAACTTTTTTCTTGCAGGAAGACAAGCAATAAAAGATAACAAAGGATTTGTCATTGGTTCTGTACGGTAATGAAAAGCACTTTGATTATTTTGTAGGAGCTGAAGGATGTGAAAGATCCACTCAAATCCATTGTTGTGGTAACTAACTTTGGTAAAGATGTTTTACTTTTGATTTCTTCATCATACCAGCAAAAATAAAATATTGCTCCCAAGTTAGCACAGTCATCAGCAATATTATTTTTATTAAATACTACAGAAGCAGCAAAAACATTTTAGGAAATTTACCTGGGTTTAATGCACATAGTCTATGGAAATTCCAATTCACTTCACAGATGTTCCCCACAGTTCCACTATTTTCATGCTTTTCGATGGACTCATGACTATAAAGTCATCCGTGACTTCAATACGATTCTCAATATGAAAATGATAAATTCAACCTATTTTTTTTCTTATTGTAATAGCAGTTTTCAATCATTTTTGTTCAGTTTTGCAGGCAAAACATGGGCTCTCTGGAACAAGACACAAAGAAAGCAATTACTAAAATGAAGATTGACTCTTGCAGTACAAGTTGTTTTCAACAAACCTTTGGAAAAAATGTAAGACGAGATACATTGGATTTGCCGGAGCTTTGCACTGTGCTTACAGTAAATTTACATTTTTGGGTAGGAATTTTCCTTTTTTGGGGTCCTTATAATAGCAAACAGCACACCACACCACTCTATAAAATGAGGCTCATAAACAAAATAATAATAGCAAAGTGCTCTCTCTGCAGAGGTCTAGCACAAGGCTGAAAAAATACTTCTAAACTTCATTCCCTGGCAATGCTTCTAAGGAAAAAGGAATATCAAGGTTGCCCTAGACTAATTTTTTGTGATCCTAATGTTTGCTAGATGCCATTTCCTGGAGATTTAAGGAAGCAGCTACAAGCAAAAACAGCTCTCTGCTTTAATTCATGAAACCCTAAGGATAGCACACAGGTACAAAGCTAACTTGAACATGTAGTTATTGAATTTTTCCAGATTTTAGATATCTTGACAATCAAAGAACCAACAATGTACTTGTTGGTACTCTTTACCTTCTACACACTACGAGCTGACTGACAAGAAAGGTTGATAACCTTCTTCTTCATATCTGCCTGAGTAGAGCACACCTGGCCCCACAGCTGCAAATGAGGTAAATGTGTGTACATGTATGTGTGTGATGATGCTGGTGATGATGATAACGAAGACCAGAGTTTCCCAATAAAAACTGCTCTGATGGAAAACTTTAGTTGAGCTGAGGCTCCCTGTTGAGTATGCAGCAGTAATTCAAGGAGTGTTCCAGGACCTCTGCATTGTGGGTAATTCAAGTTCTCATAACTATGCTAACTCAATGTGTCCCCTGCAGAGCGATCATGAGACCTGACCATGTCCAAGACGGCACAACTGTATTATCATTTATTCAATTATGATTATTATTCCTCTGTATTATCAGAGCTAAAGCAGACTTTTTGACTAGAACAGCTAGTTGCCACTCCCTGCTGTGCTGGCTTTCAGCAGGGCACAGCAAAATAAGGCAACTGAGGGCTATCAGCCTTCTCAATCTCTTTTTAATATCAGGCTACACTTACAGAAGCTGCTAGGTCTTTTTGTGGAGATATTTTGTTTTCCATTGACATAGCTGTTATTTGATAGAGCTGTTGAAATTGAAACCCCAACACTGGCATTTTGTTGTTTTTCAGTTCTGAAACATGTTTGTAATACTCCATCCATCTCTGTTAAAGTAATAGCATGGAAACACAATAAAATACACAATTCTTCCAGACTATGTTTCTGTGGATTTCTGTCAGTCATGGATGCCTAAAAGGGGCATTTCAACAGGTGACAAGACTACAGTGTCTTTCAGGAAATTGAAATTACAAGTGTGCACTTTGAACTCAGCCACTGTGAGAGAGCTGCTGCTAAAGAAAGACGCTGTGTGTAGGCCTGACTATTGTGAGAGCATTTTCACCATCCAGTTTCTTCTTGCAGTGATATTTCACTAGCTCATTTTCATATCATTCAAAGTAGTGTGTGGTTGCATAGAATTATTATATCCTTCAGACAACCTACAGTCACACCTCATTCTGTGTGCTGGGAAGTCAAATCACTGTGAGAAACCAGGCTTATAATGTACTGAAGCTCCTGAGATGCTAAACAATGTTCAAGCGCTCTTCTAGAAATATACTTACCTGTGACAGCAATGCTTTGCTTTGGACAGGGGTTGAACAGCCATAGCTGTGGTCTCTGTTTCTCAGACAGTGCCATCAAACAAGGTAGCCAACATTCACATCCTAAGTTAACACTGCAAGTTCCTGTAAAAGATAAATATTAGGTTGAGAGGAATTTCTAAATATGGTTTTAGCAGACCTTCACTTCTCATATAAAACTTATTCATCACCTTCATATGTGAATAGAATCCTGCTAATTTTTTGTTTGTCTGTTTGATTGACCTCATCTTGTTTTGTCAGAGATGTTGACAATTGCTTAACAAAAATCCCTTCAAGGACATACTAGGTGAAACAGCCAGCAGTAGTGATCAGTTACCAGTTGCAGCTCTTCTTCTGTGTGGAAGTTTTGCATGTTGGATAAGGTTGCCTATATGCCATATAGATCTTTCAGACACAGTTCTTTTAATTCCAATCTCTACTAACTAATCTCTATTTTACCTTCCTTTGGAGTTGCGGGAACCTAAAGCTATGTTCTCTTTTCCTCAGACCTTTCATTTTTCATTTCCTTAGAGGTTGCAATATCCAAGCAAAGAACAGACCACCAGGCAGAGCAGACCAAAACCTCCAGCTTGTTCGCTTTTTAGTCTGACACAGAGAAGAAAAGAAAGTGGAAGAGCTCTGACAGGTACATTAACTTTGTCTTCAAAGGACCCTTCCTGGCAAGCAGTACTAGGAGAAGGGAAGTGGGCTGTGGGAAGACATTGATAGCCTGCATTAAAATGTAGCAGGAGAAAGTCTTCCTTGTCAGCAGACTGCCAGTGTTTGCACAGCTGAGCTGTGTGAAAGATATTTCACCTACAGGTCTCACACATCAAGAAGCAGGGAGAGCATATGTAGTGCAAGACCGTTGTGTTCAGCTCTAGTGCGTTGGAAGCACATTTATCAGGAATACTTGCCTGTTTGACAAGAGGAACGCTTCAGTGAATAAAACACCCGCCAAAACAAAGCCAGTTTAGAAACCTAAAAGAAAAAATCTTATTAGTGAGGTGTTTAAGGAATGAGCAATGACCATGTCTGAAACTGTGATGCCCTTCTGGCCCAATGAAAAATGCACACATGATGCTAGAGTATTTTCAAATGAGTTTCTACAACCAGATAAGAAAATTTCTTCTAAAAGGCAAAGTACTATATGACTAAACATATAATTATATTGCTGAGCGAGCGAAAGACTAAATAGTTCTGTAAAAATAAGAAAAAAATGTTGAGTAAAATAATCCCCATTGCCCTAACTACTATGATTACACATTATATGACAATTCCTTACCTTTCATTCTGAAAATAATTTTGACTAACACTGTACCCCTTGCAAGAAATCTATTATGAAAACACACTCATTTTGAGAAATGAATTTATATTTTTGACAAAAGATAACTGCAGTGACAGATTTATTAAAGAAGCCTGTTTTCCTGAAAGGCACATTGACCTGCTTTCATCAAACTGCTGTCCTTTAGTTGGGTACTGCTGGTTTAGACAATCTGTATTGCCTCCTTTGTGCTTTCACATGAGATCTGCATATAAGAGGCCCTTCCTTGTATATCATACCTGCCAGCTGTGATTACCCTGGCTGCCAGGAGACTTTTAAGAGAAAGATACCTCATCCTGAAAAATTTGCGGGTCTGAGTGGAAAGAGCAGCTAAGGAGACTGATGCAGGTTCAGATATTTGCTCCCAGGACTCCTTCTGCACTCCAGTGGAAGGAAACATTAGTACAAAATGGGAATGACAAGTACACACAAGAAGCTGGAGAGGGATTATTTACAAGGACAGATAGCGATAGAAGGAGAAATTACATTAATCTGGAAGAAGAGTTATTTAAGTTAGATCTTAGCAAGAAGACCTTTTCTCAGAGGGTGGTAAAACAATGGAACACATTGCCCAGAGAAACTGTCCGTGACCTATCACTGGAAGTGTTCAAGGCCAGGTTGGATTGGGCTTTGAGTAACCTGGTCTAGTGGATGATGTCCCAGTCTATGGAAAAGGGTTTGGAACTAGATAATCTTTAAGGTTTTTCCCAATCCAAACCTCTCAGAGATTCTATGAAGTGCATAGAGTGATGGGAAAAAAAAGTATCAGTACATCGGTGGTCACCTTGTCAAGTGCATAACAGAATTTTTTGGTGTCCTAGAGCTGTGTTTTCATTCAGGTGCGCACCTGAATTTGCTCATTCTAGGGAGCAGCATTTTTTGCAGAAGATCACTACCCATGTGGTAGGACAAACAAACTATCCTCTATCAGCCAGTCACTAGGACTAAGATGTTTTGGAAAGCAATACGAGTGTGTTTGTGCTGATCATCCTATACCGGTTCAGCTGTGATTTTTGCTGTGAAAGGGCTCCTTTTCAGGATAATTGGTGCTTAGTTAGAAAGAGAGAAAATTTGCAACAGGAGATAGCACTAAATAAAACTCTGTATTCACCTCAGGCCAGTAAACAAACACAAAAAGCTCTTGATTGTGATGAATCTGTATTTTTGCGCCAATTTCAAAATACTGGGGTGCGTGGGAAGATGTTCCACTGAATAGTACTGGTCTTCCTTGAACCTGTCTTTCTTTTAATTAAGATGTTCCACCAAACACTGTGAAGCGTGGAATTCAATCAGCTGCTTTAAAAGGGAACAAAATGAAGCATGAAACAACCATGTAGAGTTAGCCTGTGATTTCAGCTTGAGAGAAAATGATAGGGGCGGTAATTTGTGGGAAAAAGAAAAAAAAAAGCTGCCATTACAGCCAGAATCTAGCAGTGAGGAAGCATAGGCTACCCTAGCAGCCTGAGGGCATGGAGAATTAGGGAACATGTTCCTTGGAGCTATATTTACCTCTCTATAACAATTTTCTGGGGCACTATTCTCAGATAGCTATTTTTCCAGAGATGTAACAAATAAACAATATTCACATCCACAGTTGCATTTGTACCTGTTTATAGGTGCATGTGGGCTACAGCAGCTAAAACTATTTCCTCCTGAATATTACATTAACCTTTTGTCTGAGAATTTAAGCTGTCTTGTTTTCCTTAAATTCAACCTTTCTTTCATTAAATTTGTGCATTATATTTAAAGTTGGTTTTATGGTATTGTGTAATTTATTGTGGTACCAGGTACAATAAAATATCAAAGATCCATGACTGTATATTTATTGATCTGTCTACTGTTCAGGTCTTAAATAGAATTAGGTCCCATGGCATTTCTAAATATTAGGCAAACTATCAAATTTAGACTTGCAGAATATTTTTAAAATGCTGTAATATATTTACCAACTCAAAGACCTCAATCCTTTTGGTAAGGCCACATCAGCATAACAACAAATTCAGAAAAAAAAGGCAAGAATATATTTTTCATGCTGATGAAATATAGAAGTGGTAAAAGTAACTTTCTTGTAGACAAAAAATTATTGGTGAAAAATAAAATTGCATATAGATTTTAAGTATTCACCATTGATCAACATGATCATAAACTCTTAGGTTAACATTATCACTGAGCAGTGACATCACTAATTCATCTTTACACTTCAATTTTGTCACAGGTCCATTTTTTTTGCTAAAGAATGTGGAAGGTTACAATGTTGTATTGTATATTCTCTCTAGAAGAGAGAACTAGAAAATCCAAGCCAAACAAAAAAAAAAAAAAAAAGGCCAAATAAAAAACAAGGTCATTTGCCCAGGGGGAAAATGAATGAAATCCATTTACTTTTTTGGAATATGAAACAGGTCCATAACATAGCAATACATTCTTTTCTTTAGGGTGGGGGGAAGGGAAAGAGATGCAAATATTCATGAGCTCGATCACTCACAGACACATCCAGATTAAAAAAGATAGATTTCTCCTGGGAGTTTTAAATAACAAGGCACTGACATTTTGCCTTCAAATCAACAAGCTTAGGTTTTCATATTGAAGTCTGAGAACCTTTTTACATTTTCTCCCTGTTAAACTCACTTGAAGGATCTACACTTTCTTCAAATAATCATGAAGGGGGAAAAAAGGACTATAATATGAAGGTGGGAAAGCATCATATCAAACCTCCTACTTCACACACTAAGATAATAAATATTCCATGGAATGAGTTCTGGATTTAGGATTAGACACTTGTACACTGTCAGATTTCTGAAATGGAGTCTGCCAATGTAGGGGCCACACCAGGTCACTGCACTAGCACATTCACACCTAGAAGTATGCTTCAATCAAGCACAAGCCCAAATGAGTAAAGGGAAAATTCTAAATTGATAGCTCTAAAGGTCATGAGGAACAAATTCAAGTTGGGAAGGAAAGTAATCAAAAAGGCTCAGTACAGAAACATTGTCATTCCTCAGCTTAATGAGTCCTTTACAAGAGTAAATGAGGGAAGAAGGATGAAAGTAATTGCTAGTTATCAGTTGAACTCACTGTGGTTTTGGTGCCTCTTAGGATGGCATTTGGTAGAATGGCTAGCTGTGATTTGGAGGAAGGTGTTATTGGTGATTTTCATTTTGATTAATCCTTCCCTGGTTTCAGCCATGGAACATGACCTCTTCGGTGAACTATAACATCAGTATAGTTTTACTCAAGTCAAAAAGAGGAACAGTGCCCATTTTTGATCCTTTCCTCCTCACTGCTTTGCTTTTGTTTGTTTGGGGCTCTTTTATTGCTTGGATTTTCATCTGCATTGAAAAGGGTAGAAAATACAATAGATATTGGAAATAACCTCACATGAACTTCTTACAGATAAACAACAGTGACTTGTTATAATTCTTGGGCTTAGGTTTTGGTTAGAAAGAAAGAGATGGTTTGTCCCTACATACAAATAAATACCTTCTATCCCTTCTCATTTGGTTTGACATTATGCTGTTCAATGCTTCGTTCAAGACTGAGACTAAAATGAGGGAAGAGAACCACAAACTATTTTAACTTCCTGAGAAAGGAAGAGCTATCAAACATTTAGGTGCATGGGTATTTACTTTTTCTTGTGCTTCTATTGACAGATAAAATTAATTTGGTTTAACTATTTTCATTTTTTCTAATGTAGAATGCAACAGCTGAGAAATGCTTGAAAGCACTGAAGTTCTTTGTTAGAAGTAAATCTTCAACTGGTATAAGCAGGCAAAGCAATAACAAAATAGTATAGCAAGACCAGCTTTTGCCAACAGAAAGGTCATAATTTCTACAGATAGAAAAGCCTAACTAACTCAGCTTTTCCTGCCTGAAAGTGATGCCACTTCTCTATACTCTGTAGTATTTTTTTACTATATGATGTGGGTAAATGACCGCACAGGGTGCAGGAAAGTTGCCTGGAAGCAACTGCAAGTCCCTGATGAACTGTTTTGATGACCACTGAGCTTGCTTTCCCATCTAAGGGTCAAAAGTTACAATTTAAATAATAAAAAGTGTTAACAATAATGGGCACGTGCACTCTTTCTGAATTAAACTCTGGTGGAGAGCAATATAGTATTTCTTTTGCCTTAATTACAAGTGGCACCATCTTCTTTCTAAGCAAGTACACACAGATGGGCATTCTTCAACGGCATCATAAATTTTTTGACATGTAAGAATGACCTTTAAAAGTGAAAAAAAAAAAAAAAAAGAGAGAGAAACCTGAGAAGCCCTGCAAGCTGCACGCCATTTACACAAGAACTCTGTAGAATTTACTCTACCTGTGCCATCTGCTTATGCTGGTATCTAGAGGGCTATGTTCGTCAAAGAAAGGGCAGAGTTGACAGAAAATGGCTTTCGTCAGTTCAGAAGAAGATTCATGGAAAATAGTTGGGACTTTTTCAATCTGAAGTCACACACCTTCTCTTCTTGGATAAGGTCAGAATTATACCTGATGGAAAAAATAAGTGGCGTTTCATGTGATCCCAATACTGGAAAAGTCCCTCTCCATGTCAATTTACAATGGCAATTCAAATACTACTGAATTTCTGAAATAGTTCAGTGCAAGCTCATCAAAAGAAATTTAGCTGACAAGGCTTTTATTTATTGCCCTGAATTTCACAAAAAATACTCAGATATGTCATGACATAAACATTGCCATAACAAAGTCCACAGTGAAATGGGGCAAAACAACATTTTTGGACATTATCAGCTTAGACATTTTGACACTTTTGGAGCAAAGCAATGCATCCACAGTGCTGAGAGAGCTGGTGGACACCACAGAGAGCTTCCTCATAATCATCTTTGGAAGGCTGTGGAGATCAAGAGAGGTGTCTGAGGACTGAAAGGAAGCAGATGTCACCCCAGTCTTCAACAAAAGGCAAGAAGGAGTACCCAGGGAGCTACTAACAAATCAGCCTCACCTCAATCCCTGGGAATGTGATGGAGTGGCCTTATTCTAGAGGCCACATCTACCTACAGGGATGAAAAGATGGTGATGATGACTAGTCAGCATGGATTGACTAAAGACAAATCCTGCTTGACCAACCTGATTGCCCTCTACAGAGACAACTACCTGGATGGATGAGGAGAGAGCAGAGGATGTTGTCTATTTCAGCCTCAGCAAGGCTTTCAGTGCTGTCTCACAGCATCCTCATAGGTAAATTCCAGAAGTGTGGGTTGGATGAGTGGACAGTGGGGTGGATTGAGAACTGGCTGAGTTACAGATCCCAGAAGGTCATAATCAGTGGCACAGGGTCTAGTTGGAGGCCTGGCACAGCTCATGGTATTTTAGAAGCACTTAAGACTTATGGCCACAGGAGGAGAGTCCTCTGACTGAGTTGATTAGCTTGAAGACAGTGTTAGTTAAAACAGGTAAAACACCAGACCTAACCTTCACAACATGCTCTGTTTCCTGACACTTGTTTGGTTTGGCACCCAAAACCCCCATCTGAATAACCTTCAGTAAAGGTCTTCCTGATCTCAACTAAGTTAATATCCTTAGCACATCCATTTCCTTCTTTCACCTCCTTGTCTGAGTTTATTCTGTTACCAATCTTGTGTACATTTTCACAACACAATCATTTTATTCAGATCCCTCCTAAAATTCACTGTTATCCATGATGCAATAATCACAAACCATGCCCAAGTATCAACATGTTTTCTTTTCATACCACTTCTAAGAGTGGGATTAAGAAAATGGAAAGCCAAAAAGGTAACACAAAGATACAAAAACCTCCTGTATTAATTCCTTCCTGAAGCTTTCCCAGGGCACCTTATTTTATCCGTGTGGGGGTTTATGATTAATTCTCTCCACATCACCCAAAATCTTTACTCATATTGAATGCAGTCTGAATATCTCACTGAAGCTTAACAATATATAATAGTAGGTCTGTAAACAGAGACAGCAGGAATTTTGAAATATCAGCAAGCTCACTGATTCCCAGGATCTTGCTGTTGCCCATAGATATGCCAAAACAGAAATTACTTTTTCGAACTAAAAAAGAAAAAATCATTACAATCAGAGGTTGCTGCTTTAGATGCTTATCACTCTAACACATCAGAAAAGTCATGAAAGATATAGCTCTGGAAGGCCAATCCCAACTAAATTTAAAGAGAAAGGATTTGAAACTTTTTGTCCAAGAAGTTTCTAGGGAATATCAGTATCTAGAGGGCATTTGCTCTAGACTTGAGCAAATCCTGAGTTCATGAAATAAAATAATTCAGCTCTATTCTCAGTTCTTTTCTTTCATCATTAATTATTCAGCAGTGGTTGGCCAGTCAAAATTTGCGTTGTGACCTCAGTTGACCAGACGCAGAGCTTTTCTATCTGGGAATTTCATTTCTTTCGGAGTGAGACCTCCTGTAAGCTGCTGATTGTTTAATTTCTGTTACTTTTCTTGTGGCTTCCCATAAACTGTCTGGTTCTGTCTCCCCCTTTGTCTGCTAGGCTGGATGAGAAAGGGAGCTCCTGACACTGGGAATTCAGGTTGTCCTGGATGGATGCATACGACTTTGAATCTTAAAGTATATGTAGGTTTTCAGCATGAGCTGGACCACTCTGATATGCTAAATACAATTAAAAAGAAAAGATTTGGATTTTGTTTTACCTAGTGTCAGCCAGATAGATAGAGAAGGAGCGATAGGTACGTATCACACCAAGACTCCTCTTCACAACAATCACATCTGGCCAAGGGGAAAACTAAATGTTCCTCTGATATAATCACACTAAATGTTCCAGAGTTCAACGACTTCACTTAATTGCTGACATGAGAGCTGATGTGTAAATGATGTGGTACCCAGTATCGATATCAATGGTAGATAGAAATATTTTGATTCCAAGACTGAGCAAACCAGCATAGATAGTCTTGCCAGGTGTGCCCATGCTGAGTCAGACCACAAAGTCATTTGAGTTGAGAGAAGTTGAGTCTTTCTGCAAACGGCTTGACTTGTTCTCACCTAAACCTGTTATTGGACTCTGGAAGGTCCAGTCCAAGGTCAGGGATATCTACATCAGCTGGACTCAATGAGCCTAAGGTCTTTTCCATCCCAGCTGGTTCTATTGCTCTTTGAATATCTTTGTACAAATTCCATCAGAGTGTGATGGTTTCATCACTTACTATATTTTACATGACTAGGAGAACATAAAGAGCAAAACAGACTTATCTTCAAATTACAAAGATAATTTATTTACACACACTGAAAGGATAAAAATAAGAAAAAACAAATGCAACTTTCAAAACATCCTTCCCTCCTTGTGGAGACAAGTGTTCACTTTCCCACACCCAATATAAAAAGACAAAACCTGTAATTTCAGTCAGTTTTACTATTTAAAGATAATCTTTCATCAGTTCTTTAGGAAAGCAGTCTCTCTTGGTTCCATAGAGACATCGTCTGCAAGGACCTGAAAGGAACCTCTGCAAACTATGAAATCCCACCCACAGTAGCTTTCCCAACACTGCACATGGGCCATATACTTAAACACACTGCAAACTGGAAGTTTGGGTATCACTTTTTAAAGGTGAACCACTTCAAAGGCAAAGGATTCTTCATCTCAAGGAACCGAGATAGCTTCTCACTTCTCCGCTACACACAGAAGGCTTTTCATCTCTCTGTTCAAGCATCTCATAAAATCAATTTCACTTAGTCCATCACACATACCTTTGCTCAAAAATCTACACATAAATTAAAACAATCACCTCCCCAAATGCATATTTTTCCACGGTTTAAAGGAATAATATAGTCCAGTCTCCATGTTACCAATGTCCAGCCAAATTAGGCCACTCCTCCTTTGCCTCAAATAGTCTTTTCACTCTCTCTCTTCACTGACTTCAGTTCCATGCTGTGTCTCTTTATGGTTCAATCACTTTGTCTGTCCTCACTCCAGAAAGGTCGGGAATTCGGAAAGTTCATTTGCTGGCAGGAAAGAGTTAAAGCTTGCCCAGGCCTACGGGGCTTGTTGACGTGGTCCCTGCCAGCAGGAACTGGAAAAATCTCAAGGCCATGCCGGTACAGAGGCTTCTTTTCCACCCCTCAATCTCATGGCGTGGGCCGCTCCGAGCTGCTCCCTGAGGCCTGAGGAAGGGGAGCGAGGGTGGCAGCAGGGAAATATCCCAGCCCCAGCCGGTGACACGGGCAGCTGCCCGGGCTTTTCCTCCCCTCTCCTGCTGCTTCTTGGGCCCAGGCATGGCCGGGCTGGCTCCCCTGAAGCCCAGCTGGGCTGCCCAAGGGCAGCAGGGCCGGGGCCAGCCCAGCCCCTGGGCTGCAGGACATTACCTGGTCACTCACCCAGAAAGAAGAGAGAGATTCCCACCCCTTCTCAGCTTTATATGGGTATTAGCAAAGCACATTCTGCTTTCTCAGTGGTCAGATCACATGTCAATAACCAAAACTGACTCCTGATAGGTCTGTCCTTTCCAAAGAAATCCAAACTATGTTAACCCATGACACAGAGACAACAGGATTTGTATTTGACCTGTTGTTCACGCACAAGGGAGAATTGATAGCAAGTGTGGCTATAGATAACAGTTTGGGTTGCAGTGACCATGAAATTATTAACTTTGGGATGCAGAGGATGTCTGGGAGTAAGAACTGCAGAGTTAGGAGTCTGACCTTGCAAACTGAATATTTAGAGAATTTTTAAGTGGAATTCCCTGGATAGAAGACATGAAGGATCTCCTTGGCCATTTGGGGATGATTTCATAAAGAACCTTACTGAGAGCTCAGGAAAAATCTGTTCTGCTGGACAGAAATACTGTGAATCTCAGTGAAAAGTCCACTTGTCTAAATACAGAGTCCCTACATGAAATAATATCCAAGAAACAATCATACAAGAAGTTGAAATGAGGATGAGCAAAAAAAGAAGTTGTAAAAGCATTGTTCCAGCACTTGTGGACAATATCAGAAATGACTTTGCTCACATTAAGGTAAAAATAGGGAAATATTGGGTAACAGGAAAAGATTTCACAGGATTGCTCAGGACAAAACGTAGCAGAAGATATTTTGCCATTGACAAACAGGAAAAAAACAGACTCATAATGGCTGATACAGAAACAGTTGTAGCCAAAGCCTGCCCCTAAATGTAATATACCAGTCTAGTCAGGGAAACAGAGGGCCAACCAGTAATAGAGGGCAACATCTTTAGTAAACTTGTAAGGAAGCTGGGTGCATTCACATCCATGGGCTCAAGTGGAATTTAACTAAGGGTGTTAAAAGAGATGACTGATACATTGCCCACCACCTCTGAAAAATATGGCTACTGGGGGAGGTCTCTAATGATTGGAAGAAGATAACAATATGCCCATCTTTAAGAAAAATGAGAATCCCAGAAACTACGGACACATTGGCCTTTAGCTGCGGCCCCACAGACACACAGAGGACAAAAAGGCAATCAGAAGGGGTCAGTGTGGGTGTACCAAAGATAAATTATAGTTATTCTGCTCAGCCCTGTTGCCTTCTACAGTGAAATGGCTGTCTCTGTGGGCAGGGTAGAAGCTGTTCATGTCATACTGCTCAAATATCATAACATTTTTGACATCAACAAGAGCCTCCTAAGCAGGAAGCAGTAATCTTGGGCTGCACAAAATGCTAGATGGGCTGCAAATTTGGCCAGACCATCAAGTACAAAGAGGAAAGGATCCATTTTCTGACTGGTGTTGTGGGTTATGCAACCAAAACAATTTTTCCATCTGCTGAAATCAGTTGGGGAGATATTTTCTTTATCTTTTGTATCATCTGTTCCTCATAACTCCAGGGCGGAGGAGGAGGGTGCCTTCTGTTAATGGGCCAGCTGTTAAAACCAGGTGGAAGGAACATCATTCCCTATCTCTTCCACAAACAGTCCTTCCTTCAGTGGGCTATCTTCTGTTAATGGGCCATTAAGGGTTACCACATGACTGAAAACATTACATCATCCCATTGTGAGATGCTCCACCCAGTGGGAGGAGCCAACCATTCCTACCTAGATAAAAACTGAGACTCAGGAACACCAGGTAGCTAGTTTTCCACTGGATTCCAGAAGAAGACCAGACCCATTTCACCATCATTGGACCCTTTCTACAGGGTTATCTCCAACAGAACCACATCTGTTTCTCCAGGAGGATTTATTTGGACTGCTTCCAACACCCTGACCAACAGGGTGTCAGGTCATACTTCTGACTCTGTCAGGTTTCTAGGATTGTTGTTGGTTTGTTTGTTTGCTTGCTTGGTTTTTTGTACTACTACATTTGTATTTTTAATATTCCTAGTAAAGAACTGTTATTCCTATTGCCAAATCTTTGCCTGAAAGCCCCTAATTGCAAAATTATAATAATTTTGAGGGAGAGGGTTTACATTCTCCATTCCAAGGGAAACTCCATCTTTCCCTGGCAGACATCTGTCTTCCTAAACCAAGACACTGATAACTAGAAATATACTTCAGATATCAAAAGTGGGGCCAATGTTGTTCACTTTATATGTTGATTGTGTATACAATGATATAGGGTGTAGGTCCCAAAAAATGGCATCCTTAATGAAAAAGAGTGGCTGACAACCAAAACCCCAGTGCTTCAGTCTAGAGGAAGCTTGCAAGGCAACAGAACCTCACAAAGTTGTGTTGACATTTCGTGATTAGACGCATATATTGATTTTTGTGATGTGAGGAACCTGTTGTTATTATCTGAATTCTGCTGGAATACCTTACCAGCTTTAATATAAGTGATCATTTAATTTATTGGACTTTTTTTTTTTTTCAGTTTAGGTTGGACTTATTTTAACAATGCAACTTTTTAACCATTTATTGACCAAAAATAGACAGTCCTTTCTGAATTTTCATGTATTTGGGTTTGTATCAAAAAGTGTTTTGTATGTATTTTTTTTTCATGCTTGGAGTACTATAATGAAATTTAGGATTCATATTTAGATTCTACACATCAAGCTTGCTCTTTTCAGAAACACCCAGTTTGGTTCATTTCTTCATGTAGCTGTCTATTGCCTCATGTCTAATTGCCTCCCGGTATGTCTAGGTGAACTTTTACAATGTCAAGCTAATTTTTGAAAATGTGTGTTTCCTTTAGCACTGCCTACAGCCTTGAGAGAAGGAACTGAATCTTGTATCAGCTGCCAATGTTTTTCTGCATAAAAGAAAAATCAAGAAGTTCAATAGTTTGAATGGATTGATTTCCTGACCACTAATTTGTCTTGTGTCTTGAAGCCAGCAAAACATTTAAGCATGGATATAAATTTAAATCTGTAAGAAGATTCATTCAATAAGAGCTATAATCACATTCTTATACATTTTGTCTTTATGAATTTAAGTGTGTTCTGCGTTAAATGTAAACAAACATATGGGAGACAAAAACATTATCAAACACTATACAGTTTTTAAGTGTTTTGCTATTGCTTGTGGACAGAGTTACCCTATTTTCTTTGAACACATCTGCATCTAAGAAGATGGAAATTTTCACTTTGAGAAGCATACCTTGTCTGAAGCATTAATTTCAGTGTCAACATCAATCATAAGATGTTACTTAAAGTGTCTTGTCATAACTGTTATACTTTAATTAGATCTCTCAATTTTCTTTCTTGTTTTTCTGTTGGAAATTGTAACAAAAAACTAAATGGTTTTTCAATTGATATTGTCACATATTTTTTGGATAACATTAATCCAAATCAAACTGTTTAGAGATTTCTTTTCATATCAGTTTCAATCAAGTCCTTTTCACCTTTGTTACAAGATCAAACCCACCTCACCTGTACCTCAATTTAAAACAGCTGTAACTCATGACATTTTTACACTTCTGAGAGGAGCAGTCATTATTCCTCAGAGCTTTGTTGTACTCTGAAAGACTTTCCTCTTTTATATTGTTTGTTATAAATGCCATTGCTACTTCCTCGAGGTGGTGGTTCAAATATTGTGAAACATTTTTGCTCAGGGGACCACACTTTCAGTAAAGAGAAATTAATCAGATCATGAAGTAAACTCATATAAGAAAAAAGAATGTCATTATGTTTCTGTAATGGCATTCTGTATTCCAGTAGAGACTAGCATTTCTTTTTTGTATTTGAACTGTCTAAGTCATGTGTATATCTGTGCGAGTGCAGAGAAACACAGAGAAAGACAGTGACATTTAAAGCCATAACTTACCCTTCTCATGATGTAAGCATTTATGTCATCACTGAAAGTATTGCACTATTTCAAAATTGTAAGAAAACACTCAAGGGAAAATGCTAAGAGAAGTCAAAAGAGAATATTATCTTAAGCAGAAGATTATGCTTTGCATAAAATGTACAGAGAGCTCTTGACAGTAGCATTGGCTCAGAGAAACTACATACAGTTTAAAGACATGAAAGAGATGAAAGAAGATTAGGAGATAACATAGACAGCCTTGTAGGGCAAGCACTTTTCTCCTCTTCTGACTAGAAGAAAACTAGGAAATTCCCCTAAAATCATCTCTCACTGATCCCAGCATAACATTGGCAGCAGCCCTCCAAAACCTATGTACTGATATCAAAAAGGTAATGGTGTCCCTTTAAAAATTTCCATTTATAATGCCAAAATCTTGTTAAGAACAAGAATAAATATATTAAATATTCAGCAATATTAACTAACCATGACAATTAATTTGGTTACCTTGGTTGTTTGATACAGTAAGGCTTTATCAATGGGATTTCAGTCATATCTAGCAGAGATCTTTGAAGTACTTTCTTTCTGGTATTTTGCCATAGCATGAGCATCTTAATGTATATGAAATGTATCTTTCTTGTGTCCTCAAGACAAAACTGAACTCTGCTTTTGCTGTTGAAGTATGACACTGAGATGCAGAAAGTAAACTCAGGGGATGTGTCTCAAAAATACCTACCTAGGAAGATTATCTCTTGGACACTACTAGGATTATAATGGTTATTATTATGTACTTGAAACAGTATAAAAACCAAGGGAAGTATAATTCTGCCTTACATACAAAATAATCTCAGAAAGGCTCAGGGCTCTACACATATCAAGATACTGTCACATTGGGGTGCTCTGCTTTACGTTTTACTGCAAAGTAGAGCAGGCTGGGAGGCCTGATCCTCTGGGGAATTCTTGTAGATTTTATAGCAGATACTCAGGCCCAAGAAACTCCCAGAAAGGCTCTTTGGTGAAAAGAGAGAATTGAATAAACATTGAAATATAAAACATAGTTAGGAGTTATATAAATTCGAACTCATATGTACAATATTTCTGAAGCTCTTACTGAAAACAATGTTGTTTCCATATTTTTAGGAAACATGCTGAAAAAACCCCAGAGCCTTCAGAGAAAAGCTATGTCACTTTGTAACACAAAAATCTGAAACCCTGCTCTACTTACTGCTGGAAGAAAGTGATTAGGTTATGCCCCAGACTCACCAAAAATGACATGTTCAGCAGCAGAAGTTTCAAGGTAAAAGGACCATGGCAAGATGTGTCACGCTGTTACCAGAGGTCTAGCTGCTGGGTATCAGGAAATCTGACAGATTTCTACTGCTGAAAGAGGCAGGTGACACACTTCTCTAGATAAATCAAATGGCAATATTAATTGTAGTGTTAAGATGGAGTCTTTCCTATCACTCTAGTTTTCACAATAGTTCTATAGGTGATATCACATTCCCCAGTTCCACAATGTGTGTATTTCACCTGTCAGCTCAAGAAGAGGTGGCGGTGACCATTGTGTTTTCTTTTGTGTGCTAACTGGGCATATGACATGAAAATTTTCAGGACCACAAACACACTGGGAGTTTACAAGTCTCGTGACTTCTGCTGTCAGAGCATATTTTGTACGTGTTTTCAGCAGTTTGTATCTGTTTTCAACAGATGTATTTCATCTTCTGAAAGTCCTGGCACCTATTTTTACTAGTTAGAAGTGCAGCCTGGCTTCCATAACTGTTGAACAACATGTGTTTGTCAAATGACTGCTAGCACTGCAGGCAATTAAAACTAGGACCTGAAAAGTATTTCTGATTCAAGCTGCTAGAGAGAGGCTAGAGATTTATGATAACAGAATGTGGCAGAAGATCTATTTAAGTTTTGCAGACACCTCAGCTGAAAAGAATACACGCATGGGTGCTCACTTCAAGGCATGGATTGATCTGTTTTGTGGCAGCATAACAAACCAGCGCCTCTCTCAAGCTGTTATTTTGTTCTGATTTCTCATCTTTTGATTATCTTTTTGTTTCTTTCTGGGCATTTTTTCCTTTTTTTTTTTCAATGCATAGCCCTAGTAGTTATGGTTGTCAAAGAAAATGTTCAAATTTTTGCCAAAGCAAAGTTTGCTATGTGAGTTTTTAGGTATCTCAGAAGAACAGTGACGAGCAAAGCTTAAAGAGCCCAGAGAAACCAGAGGAGCCCATACCTTCACAGTTTTATACCATTTCTTCACAGTTAGAATCATCTATCTTGAAGGATGCCTTACTGGGACAAGAAAAACCAAAGTGTATTCTGATTAACAGTTGAGACCATTCCTCTGTTTACTCTTCCTTGTAACGACTTCTGGTCTACTGTGGATCATTTTAAACCAATTGCAGCCAAAGACAAAATTCTGTTCACTACTGAGCTGAGAGCTTATTATCTGGAGACAGGATAAATCTTTTGCTGTCTGGTGGTTACTGATTTCTTTTCTCTGTGACCTCTTCACAGATTTTTTCTTTTCTAGCAGTGTGTCAGAGCAGATGCAGATGTATTCATAACTCTTACTTTTAAGATGTGACAGAATTAGATACATAAGTACTCTCCAGGTTCCCTTTTACAGGACCAAACATTCAGGAGATGCTGAGCCTGGATTTCAGAGGCACTCTAAACCCCTCCAACAAACTCCAGAGCTGTCAGACCTGAGACTATCAAGCAACAGAAATGAGAAGCCTGGACAGGCCTGGGGCAAAACCACTGGCAATTCTTGCTAGTTTTGTGAAAACAGGTAGATTTCCTTGAAAGGCTTATTTTTTAATGAATCAGCACTTTCTAGGGAAAATTCCTGACAAGTTCTCACCTCAGTCTTTGTTAGTGCTTCCAGGATCTGTTTTAATACCAAATAGTACCCCTAGAAAAGAAGTTTTCTCATTCCTGTTCTATCAGATTATCTACTCCCATGGAAATTATCATTTAACAAACACAATGCATCGGTCTTGCATGAACCCAAGCCAGCAGGCCCTTTTCTAATTTAAAACTGCATTAGGTAACACTGTGTTATTATGTGGTATATAGAACTTGAGTGGGTGAAATATAAGAATTATCATCCATTCTTCTTCCCCAGAATTTTATCTGTTAAGGAAATTAACTGTGCTCTAACTTTAGTCTAGCTGTAAATCATATTTGGCTATGTTCTTATTTGAGGCACACACAATGCACAGAAGCACACTTTTCTTTCATAATACTAATTATGCCAAAATATGGCAGTATATTTTAATTCATGTTTTTAGCTCTCTTTTTTAACTCTTGGTGACAGGCTGAGCTCCAGAAACTGAGAACAAGCAATTAAAGTGAAGATTAATGAATTGCCTCTTTCTGAAAGTTTTCTAGTTAGACTGTAGCCACAAAGTTGTTGAATAGGCACTTGAATTTCCACACTGCAAGTGAAGGATGAATTATTATGCTGTTCAGCAAATCAAGGGCATTTGGTGCATTGGTAACTGTCAAGAGTTTGTGCTCAGGATGATGAAGTCATAAACATTACAATCTCAGTATTGTCATGCAAAGGTGAATTTAGGAGATGCTTATATTGCTATGCCTGTCATGTTTTTCCTGGAGTATTTAAAAAAACATGGAAATAATGGGAAATATTAACTTCTGTTGTGAATGGAAAATCTGAATTAAATCAGAAGAATAGACTCCTGGCTAAACCTCTTCTCAGTCAGGCTTTTTCTATCCCCAAGCTGCAGGTGAAAGATGGAAAGTATTTAATGTAGCATTTCAAAATATGCCTTATACGCAACCAGACATCCAGTGCTAACTGAAACTGGGCGTCCACTGAGATTTTTTTCTTTTCCCACAACAAAACACTATGAAACTATTGCCTAAAGTGAAAGATAATAAACATATATATATGAGCAAGAAACATTCCAATTAAAATGCGTGACTGGACTGTCAAACTCATTTAACACAAGACTTTACTAAGCCCAGTCTCAGCAGCCTTCTGAAAGATTTAGAGGGCTTGGGCCATTTTGGTGATGTATACACACATTGTTTCAGGGAAAGAATAACAAATAATATAACTGAGAGCAACATTTATATTTTCAGTGCATAAAATAAGGCGTCCCAGGAAAGCTCCCCTGAAAAACATTCCCTTATGATTTGTTTTGTTTTTTCTTGTGAAAGACCTTAGCACTCAGCAGAGGTAGGAAGAAGCCACTCAATTAAAGACCACTCACTCGAATCAGTCTGGTGTTTCCCATATTGCCTTTTTATATCTTTCTTGTCAATTCATTCATCATTGTTAGTGGTATTTCTATCTTACTTTGTGGTTTTCAGCTTGTGGTAGGTGGACTCCTGGGGTCCATGTACTGCTTTCTGTGGCATCTCAGAAGTTATCCACCACAATGGGATTGATTTTTTTTTCCCTTAGTGTTTTTTTGATTTACTTATATTACTGCTGAAAATATACACATTTGACTGCTTGACAGATGGCAACCAATTCCAGAGCTGAGGAAGCCAGGAAATTTATTCTGTATTTCAGGAAACAATAGAGCAACAAGAAATCTGGCAGCCTTGGAATAACATAACTTCGAAAGGAAAGCCCTGGACAGATAAAATTAGCCTAAGCAAGTATATTTAGCTATAGAGATGAAGTCTGAGATGAAGCCTTGTCCATTTGGCTCTTGCCACTTGCTCTGTCTGTTAAAAACTGCTAGAATTGACAGTCTTTTGGGTGCAAGAATATAATTCATGAGAGGAAAATAATAACACTTTTCAATGAATAATGGGCACAAGTGAACCAGAAAGACACTTCGTCTGAATACTGAGAGAGTTTTAACCTGGTCATATCAAAGGCACAGTGAATATTTACATCACTTGTATGCAGGAGACAGCCTTAGACAGACTGATAGCAGCTTTACCTGAGACTCAGAACCTGCTCTCCCTTCAGTCTGAGAATTTTAATTTAGGCCTCAGTGGCAGTTCAGGACTCAGAATAAGCCACACAGCCAGAAGAGAAAGGAAACAGATTATCAGGTTGAAGTTCATCTGACCAGCTGAAGGATTCAAACACTACACCTTTGCCTTTTTCCAGGGTCCAGAATTAGGTTTCTTTCCTTTTCTATATTATTCCTTTGATTTCCCTATTAAAAAAAAAAAAAAAAAAAAAAAAAAAAAAAAAAAAAAAAAAAAAAAAAAAAGTCATCAATCTGAAAATAATCAGTCATTGAAAAAGAAAATTCTTTTTGCTTTTTCTAGAAAATGTGCAAGGTTGTCAGTAAGCACACAGAGCTGATTTTCAGCCCCTTTCACCATTATTCCTGTTATAATTGATGGATATTTTGCATTTGCAGCAATATCTGTGAAAGCACAGTCAGGCCCATATGGTTCTGAGTTATTTCAGCATCTGAGGGTCTTATGAAAAACAATAACCATTGCAATAATAGAATATGAGCCTTACTTAGTGTAATTCATCAAGGCTCAAATGAAATCATTGCAGCCGTATGTATTTACTCTAGGGGATTTGGTGCAAGCTTATAGTTCTGACGTGCTAATACAAAGGTTTTACAGCTTTTTCTCTAATTTTATCTTTATTCTAAACTGAATAAGGAAACTGTACACCAATCAAATGACAAATGTGCACTGCATTGCTGTCTCTCTTTAATAATTCTTAGTATTACCCCAGCTGCAGAGTCAGTTCCTTTGCAATCAAGGAGATGATGTGGTGAAACCCCCAAATTTGAGGGTCTTTCTCCTTTACCAGCAGTGAGACATAGCACACAATATGAATGGCAATTAAACATATCTGTGTCTCCAGGCGCACTGAGGATGTTAGGAACGGGAAAATGAGGCTTTAGACAGAACATTGAGGACAAAATCTTTTCTGTTTAAAAGAGAAATTATATAGCAGTGTTGCCCAAGATAACTGTATTTAATGAAAAAGATGGGGAAATTTTGGTTTCCTGGAGCACCATTTTTTGCTAGGCCATGAGTGTCCATGTGCCCTTTGCAGACATGTCCATTAACCTGAGAGGTGCTTGAGACCTATATTTGTTTCTACTTTCTTCACAGAATCACAGAATGGGTAAAGTTGGAATGGACCACAGTGGGTCATCTGGTCCAACCTTTCTGCTCAAGCCAGGTCATCCTCTAACAGATCTCCCACAACTGTATTAAGAAGGTGTTGTTGAATACATATCATATGTATATTAGCATAGTTTGCACAATTTTTATCTTATCAAAGTCTCAGAAATTTCGACATATTCTCTATGCTGTCAGAAGGGAAAGAAGTGCACACAAGTATAAATATTTTATTCTTCCAGTGCAACTGCAATTAAAATAAAACACAGAGCGTTAATGTGTTCATGTCACCATCATTATGAAAACATGACATGGGATTTGGGGGAGGCTTGCTGTTTGGGCTTTTTTTGTTGTTGTTGATTTAGCCATTTTTTTCATGGAGATATTCAGTTAGTTACACTTAAAAAGGAAGAAGCTGGTTTGTTAAGAAAATGAGATACTTTCCTACAAAGCTGTGACTTCAAATGCAAAGGATCATGAACTCTGAAGTTCTAAATAAAAGAAACTCAGAAGATTCTAAATAAAAGAAACAATGTCTTTAGGGGAAAGAATTAAAAAAAAAAAAAAAGCAAATAAGCTTGTTAACTTTGGAATCGCACCAATGAAGTTCTCACATGAAGTTAGTCATGACAGCCTCAGGCTCAAGTGGCTGATCTGAATCAGATCCAGTGATGAACTAACTACTCCACCAGAGAGAGGGATTTTTTCCCAAAAGAAATATATTTTGTCACAATGATCTTCTGAGTTTTACATTGCAGAAGGATGGATTTCTACTCACTACCAGTGATGTTTTTCCAGCCTGTCAAGTGTCACAGGGTTTATCAAGGAGGTTGGACAGAGTGCTGGGAGCATTATATCCGGATCTTCAGCAGAGATTTGTGGGATTCACATTATGTGCTGCATGATATTGTACCTAAAACATAGAAAAACTGTGCCTACACTGTTTCCCTGGAATGGATCTTTAGCTTGCTTTCCAGACAGTCTCCCCTAGAAACTCAGAGACCATCTGTGAAGAAATGCCCCTGAGGTTTTGTTCCTAAGCTGCTTCAGAGGAAGGTTTCCGAACTTATTATATCTCCATATGACACCCCAAGGAACAGGGGCTCTAGGCAAGCGTGTGCTAAATAGATTTGAACTCAACCAGCTGCTGATCAGACACCTGCTCCATGTACTGTGCTGCAAGGAGCAGCACCAGCATCTGAGGCAGTGACAGAGATCATGCCATGCTTGTGCCTGAACCAGTGTCTCCCTTGCTGCCCCACAGAAGAAGTAAATTTTCTCGTGGTGTTCAGCCTGTGAGTCCAGCGAGACCTCTAAAAGCCAGGCAAGAGCCATGACACTCCTGATGTGGAAGCAGGGGTTGGATGGCATGCTCACCCTCACATTCTCCACACAAGATCCTCCTCCCCAACACCCAGCACAGGGGACTGGTGGTGTGACTGCCTGTCACACCTGACCCAGGGGGAGAGATATGGTGGCAAGTCTTCCAGAGAGACTCAGGATGCCGTTAGTTATGCTCTTGCTGCTGACAACAAAATTCATCAGAAACCTTGGTCACATAAACATCTGCTCTTGCCACCTATGCAGCCACACAGTTTCTCCAGTCCACTCCTGTTTACAAACGTGTGTGTTTTAAACCTCAAGGAATAATCAGCTGATAGAAGATAGTGCCAAAGTTACAAAAGTGGAATAAAATAGATATTTTGAGTCAGCTGTGACATCTCCATATTTCCTTTCTTCAAACAAGAGAAAAGCCATTGAGCTCCAACACTTACAGCAGGGCTGGTATTTAGGAAATGTTCAGAAATGGCCCCTTGGGCAGTGATCACTCAAGTCACAGCCTGGAGCAATCCTACGAACTCTGTGCAAGCTCTCTGCGATCACTTATTCATCATCTCCTTGACTTACGTAAGCGCCCAGACTGGCCTCTCCAAATGACCCAAAACTGACCCTTCAAATATTCCTTATTTAGCCTTGCTGAAGTCTTTGCCTGACTGTAAAATGTTATAGGCTGATTCATTAATGCTGTGAGATGCATTTTTATTGACGGGATAACAGAACTATGTAAGGGTTCTTGCCCTTTATTAGCTACTTTTACTCTCAGTCTTGAGCAGCTTAAGTCTCCCCATAGCAAGAACTGTCAGAAGTTGATCAGGACATGGTTTTCAGAGAGATGGGGTTTTTTCCCAATTTCTGTATCAAAAAAATGTATGTTCAGATAGGAATTTTATTTGTCCTCTCAGCTCAGCAGCTTTATTGGCTCAGACTGCAGAAGCATCTGCCACCAAGCAAAGTCTCAGCTGCAGTAAGGACATGCATTTCAGGTTCAGCCAAAACCAGAGGGTTTTTATCACCTTTTGCAATAATATTTTATGATAACTGTTGTGAGTTAATTTTCTCTAGAGGCCTTTTAGCCATGTTTCCTCCTGGACATTCTGGAGACAAGGCTGGGCCAGCCATCAAATCCTGCCTGACCTCGGCCTCACTTTGACATCTATGGTGCTGAGGCACTGACTGTCATGCCTCGTGAGTTAAATTCAGATTTCCCATCACATCACTTCTTTCAACAAAAAAGGATGAACCTCCTCTTCACAAAGCAATTATAAAAATTCACTGCCACCAGATAGTATGATTGAACGCAGAGCTAAACTAACAGAGAAAAAAAAATGCGCAGGAAGCAAGATCACAGTGATAATTTGTCCAAAATACAAACCAAACAAACCAGATCATGGAAATTGCTGACCCCACTGAAACAGCATCAAAACACAGGGATGTTTCCAAGCATGGCAAAAGGCCCGAATGGTATAAGAAGTCTCTTGTGCTTTATATCTTCTGCACCCACCAGAGTGACTCCTAGATAGGTAGGAACTGCTTTCATGCAGCTCCCTGGGTCCTTATAGCTCTCTGCCACTGTAAGCAGACAGCCTACCATGGAAGAGCACTGATACACATCAAGGGACTGGAGCTAATGTTTGTCAGATATGGGAGATCAGGCATGGTAGAGAACAAGATATATGTGTACAATTCCACATTTTCTACAGTGTTTCATGAAGGGGTGATGATGCCGGACAGATGTCATCAGGAAATCCCATGGAGATTGGAGAGCATGTGCTTCTCCCCAGCAAAGCTCTGTCACTGAGTATCTTCACTGTCCGTGCATGAGTCAGTGCGTCCTGGTCAAGCAACACAGGATATGAACCCACACCACAGTCTGAATGCTTGTCATACAAAACCTTGCATAAAACCACCAAATGAATTCCAGATGAACCATTGAAGTGCTCTTCAGCCTTGTCAGAACTTACTCCCTGCCATGGATTTCAGTGGGGTTTGGAACTGGACTAGGAAGAGCAATTACAGGTTGGACTGGCTTTGAATTAACAGCCCAGCAGTGAAACAAATTTCCAGAGCAGATTTTTATCCATTTTTGTATGTCAGACTACCATGGGATGCCATTTTCTTCGGTTTATTTTTTCATACTGACATTCTAGACTTACATCACCAAGTAAAATACATTTAGGAGTACATGAGAGTAACATGAATAGAAGCAGCGTAAGGAGGAAACAACTTCCAGAGAATAACATAATGTGCTGGTTTTGTCTGGGGTAGAGTTAATTTTCTGCATAGAGCCTGGAATGGGGCTTTTTTTGGATTAGTGCTGAACACAGGGTTTATAATATAGTAATGTTTTAGTTACTGCTGAGCAGGGTTTACACAGAGACAAGGCCTTTTTTGCTTCTGGGTACTGTCTTGCTGGTGAAGAAGTGCGTGAGAGGCTGGGAGTAGACACAACCAGGACAGGTGACCCAAACAGACCAAAGGGACATTCCAGATTATATGACATCGTGCTCAGTAAATGAGTGGGGAGAAGAAGAAGGAAATGGGACATTTGGAGTGGTGGCGTTTGTATTCCCAATGAACCGTGACATGTGACAGGGCTCTGCTCTCCTGGAGATGGCTAAACACCTGCCTGTCCATGGGAAGCAGTGAATTAGTTCCTTGTTTTGCTTTGCCTCTGTGCATGACTTGCTTTTCCTGTGAAAGTGTCTTTCTCTCAACCCACAAGTTTTCTGGCTTTTGCCTTTCTGATTCTTTCCCCAGTCTTACTGGTGGGAGAGTGAGTGGGTGGCTGCATGGTACTTGGTTGCTGGCTGTAGTTACACTATGACACGACTGCTTAAATACTTTCTTCTTCAGAGTTTTTATGAATCAATGATTTCATTATTTATTTTTTATTTTAGAGTGACTTTTTATGTTTGCTTATTGTATCCATTAAGGGCCCCAGCATGACTCGCTGAAACTTCTGCTCAGAAATTTTGCTCTTAAGGATTTGTCATTCACAGTTCAACAACAGTGACTTTAGTTACCTGTTTTAATGTGTCCTAATTCACAGCTAAATGCTTCTAAAAGGAGGTCTTAGGAAGATGTATCCACCTTGTGCAGAACATTTGAGACAAAAAGGCGAAAGACCCAGGAATCCCAGCGCCTGTGTTGCAGCTTTGCTGTGCAGTGCCCTGGGCAGAAGCCCTGTTGGGAGAACTCCATCAGCACAGCTTCAATGTCATAGAATCATAGAAAGGCTTTGGTTGGAAGGGACCTTAAAGATCACCTAGTTCTGAACTCCCTGCCATGGACACTGCTAGAGATGGGGCACCCACAACTTCTTTGGGCAACTTGTTCCACTGCCCCACCACCCTCACAGTGAAGAAACTCTTCCTAAAATCTAATCTATAACTCTCGTTTTTCAGTTTGAAATCATTTTCCCTTGTCCTATCACTATATGCCCCTGTAAAAACTCTCTCAATGTTCTCAGGTGCGAGCTAAGCCATGGATTATGAGTAGAGGTAGTGCTGGCCAGGACAGCAGCTGGCATTGCAGGGCCAAGCCATGCCAGTGGCTGCTGGAACCTGCTTCCAGCTGTGGAACAAACTCCTCCAAGAGCTGCCTTTCTTGAAGCAGCTTTAACCAGCAGATGCACATCTCATGGAACAGCTACTTTTTGGTAATTTTCTTGCAATGGAAGTATATACAAATGGTGTCAATGGACAGACCAGTCAAGCAGCTCCTGGAGAGGCACTGTTTCCTAGCATCTGGTTTCTCCATAAGATTCATATTTTGCTGGTGTTTTGGGGGAGTTAAGTCTTCTAAGGCCCAACTCTTCCAGGCTAACCTGGAGTGTCAGAGGGAATTTCAATATTCTTGGTCAGACTTGCCTAAGGAAGATGAAACACGGCATCTTTTTGTCCAGGCCTTTACATACATAGTTTTGCTAAAGGCATACGTGTTGCTAAAGGCAAAATCTCCCTTTCTCACTTTTCTTGCCTGTGGCTATCTGAACTTGATAATTTTTGATATTATTTTTAGCAAAGTTACATATACATATATAATGTAAGCAGAATGACCAAGAGGATGGAAAACATGAGATCTGTGGTATTTGTAGTCTGATAGCACATAGGCATCCTAAGACAAGTCATAAAACACACTTGCCCAAGGCCATCTCCTGCACCACTTGAGCTCTTTCCGTTTCCATCTCTCTTTTGTACACAGGAGTACTACACCTCTTGCCCAGGGCACTAGCCATGTCATTGTCACTATTGAGTGGGAACCACAAAGACACTTGAAAAAGATCCATGTTCAAAAAAGAAAAATGCTTCATTTTCCTTGTCTGATTTTTTGTTCCACAGGATGTACAGCAACTAGAGAGAAAGCAGTAAGTTAACTCCATTTGCCCTCAGTCCCAGAGAGTATCTCTCACTCATCTGTACCTTCTTTAGTCTATGTTACCACGTAGTATTTCCCAAAAAACATAGTTTCATGTCAGTAGAATAAATACCAGCCTAAAAAATTTTTACATCAGAAGGGTTTTGCATCCTGTTTGATTCAAAGAGCATGGATGTAAGAAACATTCAGGCACAAACTCAGCCTCATGGGCAGGGTTAAGATTGAGTCAGCACAGAGTTCAAACAGTGTCAGAGTTTGAGTCACATACACCACACAAACCTGCTCTTAATCAGAGCCGTCTTGCCCTTACGTTCATTCCCTTGCACTTAATAACATAGCAGCAGGAATATTTTTACACAGCTGCAGCCCTCTCTTTTATTTGCATTTTGGGGATAATTAAGTGCTACCAAAAACAGAAATATGGTTGCATCCCTGTTTAACTCATCAGGTGAGCACTGGAAATGGAAAATACTTTCACAGAAACCTAGCAGAACTCGCAGAGGGAACCCACCCGCCCCTGCTGTGGTGGGGGCAGCCCAGCCCCCGGCTGACTCACTGGTGCCTCACCTCTGATCGGAGGCTGCCAGCAGGGAAAATTGCCTCTCCTGAATTCACTTCACCCTCCTGGTGGGTGAATGCAGATCCTGCTTCCCACCCATCATGGCTGTCTAGAGTGACACTAAAGAGCCCTTACTCCCCAGAGTAAGACTTGCCAGTCCCCTCTCCACCCCACTCTGCATGTGCTGTGACGAGTATCCTGGAGTATCCTGCTGCTGATAGCACAGGTCCCACCAATGTTGGGAATTGAACCCCCATGCAGAGCTCAGGTGCCAGTGCCACCTGCAATTTATTTCTGAAATGAATTTCCACAAGGTCTTATCTATTCTTGTGTATTGCTCTGCATTTTTGTATTGTTGATAGCTTGAAAAAAAAAAAAACAAAAACAAAAAAAAAAACCTAGCAGGAATAAAAACCACAAAAGCAAAAAAAATAAAATCAAGCCCCTTAAGCTGACAAAGTTACTTTTAAATTTATGTAACACTGCATCTACATCCAAGGGAGTTTAACTACAATGGTAGCAAACTCAGACTTTGCAAACTTGAAAAAGATTGATTCATTATTTGTAGATCACTTATCATTTAAGTATTTTTCTTTTTTTTCTTTTGTTTTGGGGGAATTTTTGGTTTTCTTCTGTTTTTGTTTTGTTGTGTTCTGTGGTTTGTTTGTTTTTATTGAGGATTGTGTTACAGCCTTTATATAGGTAGAAGCAACCCTTAAGACATACCTTACTACCTCCGCTTTTTTGTCTTTCTGCACCTCATCTTTAATTGCAATGAATGCTGTCACACGAGAAGAATTTTGCTTCTTCATTTCTGAGCTATAATCAAATTATTTTGGGTTCTTTGTTTTTGTGTCTGTGCATGGCTACTTTTTTTTTCTTTCCTTTTTTTTTTTTTTAAGTAGGCTATGTACCTCTGTATCCAAAGCAACCGATCTCTGGCTAATAATTCTCTAGAAATTCACTGCAGAAGATTATTCATTTTCCTAAGAACTCATAAAAGAAGCTTATTAAAATTAAAAGAAAGATCCACCCTAACTTATGAGCTAACCAACCCAAGAAAAGCCCAGAGCTAAACAATTTGAAGTGGGGCCTCAGGGATGTTTGGTTTAGGCTTCCTCTTTTGGGAAGGAGGAGTAACCAAAACTGAACCTCATAAAAAATACTTGCTGGAACTGGTTTAGAATTTAACCAGCTGGCAGAATATAAAGAGTGAGAATAAATAGACAATTTATCATAAGAAGAAGAGCGTGTCTAAAGATACTGGCTTTATTTAATATATTTACAGGGCTCTAGAAAAATAAAAGGAGAGTTGTCACAGCAACATGACAATCTTACAAGATTATTTAGGCTAATCATGCCAAAGTAGCTCTATCTAGCTTTTCACTCTAGCACAGACAGCTCTCCACTACAGGGCCCAAGGGAAGAGAAGGGCCAGAAGAACACCAGACTGTCTGGTCTCTGCAACAGTTAGTATTCACATCTTTACTCTCAGAGGGCTATCATTTGACCAAAATTAAGCCATGCTGTTCCAAGGAGAACATAATTTGTTACTGGTGACAAAGCATAGGGTTCCTAGAACTCCAGGAAGGAGAATGTTAAAAATTAGAATAGAGAAATTGGGTTTTATTCCTCTTCTCTCAGAAAAAAAAAAATAAAAAATTACAGCTCAAATTTTCCAGAATGCTGTTGCCTCAGGTACATAAGCAGCATGAAAAAAAATCAGTTCAGAGATGTAGAGTTTGCCTGAGACAAAAACAGCTGTAGACATCATTTGATAATTGGAAGTGGGAAAATTGCATATATTGCAAGTAATTACAGAACAGGTGTAATCAATTTCCCCAATGTAACAGAGATGTGATGCAATTATAGAGAGCAAGGCAGAAAGCTGCTTCTCTTCTGCTTAGTGTTGACTGTATAAACTATTGCTTTAGTTTTTCCCTGAAAGTTTCCTTATATTTCAACAGCTCAGTAGAGGCTCTTAATCCAGCAGGAAAAATTTGCATCTCACCTTATGCATCATTAAAATCTTGAATTACTTCTTTTGAAAGCCTTTGCTCAAGGATATTTGGAAGCTTAATTCTCCATTCTTCATTATTTTTCTAAGCAGTTCTGGAGAAATAGAAGAGGTTAACCAGACATAAATCTCTACCATGGAAATCCTCTTGATATCCTCCAAGAGATCGTGCTCTTTAGGTTTTTTATTCTTATCTTTTCTTCTCATTTTCTTGGTACTAACGTAAGTCTCACCAACACATTACTCCTAGTATATTTTGAAAGGAAATATGATTCCCTTGCCCTTTCTGCTATTATTAGCTCATTTAATGACCATTTCCTTGGTCACTAAGACAGCTGCACAGTCTGACATAGCTCAACCTTCACAAAATAAATAATTCCTTGCATTTAAGTCAGAATTTCAACTGTGGCTTATTCCAGATTTAATTACTCCTTTGATTTCTAAAGCTAGGGAGATATTGTCCTATGTTTATTATAATTCATTAGAACTAATTGCAGAAGCCTGTTTTCCCACACTGCCAAACTAACCCTCAGTCTGAACTTCCCTCTGCTCCCTCTCAAAGCTGTTTTATTTAAGAGCCTCTCTGAGCTCAATCTCTGCAAAATCCATTGTTCCTATTAACTTCACTGGAGTTTATTCCCCTCTTGAGTGGGAGCAGGTGAAGAATAAACACTACCATGATAGGCACTGATCCATCACTAAGATCACCAAGTAAGTTGATCCTCAGACAAAGCTGATGCAAAGCTGATGGACATGGGATGGGTGAAAAGCAGATGACATCCTGCCTGATGGCAGTAAAGAGGAGCAGTGAGTACTGCCTGCTCTCAGCTCACCTGGGTCAAGCCTGCTCTCCAAGACAACCTGCTGCTGAGGATCAGGTCCAAGCACATACCACCTGCTGCTGCTGGTTACAGCATCCTCCTGGATTCTGTTCATCCATGCTGGCATGTGAGCACTCATGGTTCAGGGAAGTTTAAACCACTATTGAACGACACAATTCTTATTATTCAAAGCAGCACATCTGAAGTTCAGGCCTCTTCCAGGCTTTGTGGGGCTTTTTTGGTGTTTGTTTTGTTTTGGAGTTTTTTGGGTTTTGTTGTTTTGGTTTCTTTTCATCTTGTTTACTACAAAATGAAGTAGCTTGTTAGGAGGTTTGTTTTCATATCTCCTTGACAGTCTCCTTGTTAGTGCTCTTTAGGTGTGCACATACCTTCATTAGATTTTTTTTCTTGACAGCCACAAGCCCAGAACAGATGCCTACAAATTAAAAATTAGCTTGACTACATTTTCAGTTGCAACAAAGTGCATATTCAGAACAGTGTGAACTTGTCTTTTCCTTGACAGTGGTTATCATATTATATATTTCAGTTCTACTGAAAATATCTCTATGTTCTATAAAGATGCTGAAAACAGTAAACAAATAATTTCCCTGAGATTTTTGTTTGTGCAATGAATCTTACCTAGTTCCTAATTGCTGTGCTTCATGTGATCAGCCAACTGAAGAAGCTGTTTAATGAAATTGCTATTAGTGTCTGAAGGGATAATAAAGGCTATCACTACCAATTTACACTTTTAATGTTCATAGCTTTTTCTCTTATTTTAGTGCCATATTTCTATAGCTGCTTGATGCATTGAAAAACATTTCTGCTATTCAGCAAAGATCACTTTAACAGCCATCATTCACTTCAGCAAAGCCAGACATATATAGTGTGGTAAAGGGAATAAATCAGCCCGAAAGACCTGCCCAGTTATCCAAGTTCAGGCAGACAATCCCACTTGGAGGCTATCAAGGAAACCAAAATCATGGAGGTTTGTTTGGGCTCAAAACAGCCCTGAGGAGATGGTGATGTTCATTTCTCTCCCTGCTCCATGGAGCCACTGCTAGATCTCAAAACACAGGAGGATTACAGAGATAGCTCTGCTATTCTTTAACTTTCTGCACCTCTGGTTTGGCAGAGGGAAGTTGCAGTACCCTCCACATGATGTTGAGATAAAATGTACATTCATAAGTATGGAGCAATCAATGCCAGCTTGAGACTGCTGAAAAATGGTGAAAGCTCCATTCTTCTAGAGATTTATTAGTATAGTATATTAAAATAAAACCTATTTCTCTAGATAGCTTTATAGCATTTCCTGAAGCAGAACACAGGCATCCACTTCTGTACCTGTACAACAGATTCTCTTTGAAACAAAATATGTCTTTTATTCTGCTCAACACAGAGCAGTTTCATTACCTGCAGCCTTGTCCATAGCTGATTTCAGACCACCTGGGCTAGAGGACAGCTGATAGAATTTCTCTGAACTTGGGTGGAAAGCACTGCTTCCCTGACCAGCAGCAACTTCCTCATAGGTTGCCCAGCCTCAGGACACAACAAGGATCCACAAGTTTTCCCTGCTGCCCACATCATAGCCAAATCCCTTTAGCTGGGAGTCAATATTGTCCAAGAAAAATTAGCCAATAAAATTTTCATCTTGCCTTTTAAAACACTGCTGATTAAGCCATAATATCAGCTTATAAAATAGTAGGATCTGGATGACATAATTCACAATGAGTGGAGATAGCTGAGCTTCATTTGAAATTATCTCATTTCTAGACAATCAAGTTTTTGATTACAGCTATGCCTGAAGCTTTGCATTCTCTTTCCTCTGGATTTTTGGCCACCCAAAACAATCATTTACTCTTGATCACATTTCCCTTGCTGAACAAACACAAGTCTGGTGTTTAATTTATGAGCAAAAATGCTGCAGGATGTGAAGATGCATGAAATAGGAACATGGAAATCAACAAGATATAATTTCTCTGATAATATGTAGTCCCGCAGGTAAAAATTTGCATGAATTAGGCCCAAACTTTAGCTGCACTAACTTGTCTCGGCACCCTTCATAACTCTGCATTACAAAAAATTAACAGGAAGACTGGTTTTAGTGGTGTATCCTATTCCACAACTAAAATACATTTCCCCTTTCTGTGTTCCAGAACACTAACAATCTTTTTCCACATTATACAAAATTCTTCTGCCAGTCCCTCGAAATAAAAATCAAAATTAGATCTTCTACAATGTTGCAAAATTGTAGCTCCTTCACTCCTCCTGTAAGACCCCTACACATCCTCTAGTCAAGCTCTTAGTAAAGCATACTATAATCATTGAACTATATATACTATTCTATATATATACTATAATCATTGAATAATATGGAAGAGTGGTCAAAATCTTCTAAAAAGAGCAAAAGGAACACTCTTTCCGAAGTTATGAGATTGGAGAGGATTCAAGTATAACAAAATTTGAGGAATGTGATGGATTTTATCCAAAAGTTTGTGTATGTATCTTGAAAGTGGAAGTACTGCATAACAAAGGAAGTTAAATGTAGCTGAGGACCTCAGGATATGCTGTTCCATTTGCAGCTTTACTCTAGTAGCTCCCTGACACAAACAACCCTTCTTCTGTGAAAGGAAAGTCTGGAACAGAAGGCCCAGACTTTTTGTCTTCTTTTCTCAAATGACAGTTATTGATTTTCAACAAACAATACCAGTCAGAGAGGAGCTGTTCCATGTGCAACTTTCTTATTTTAGATGTAGTGGCCAGAGTTTCTCCATACTACAGCTACAAATACTGGCTTGACAAAAGCACCCACCCTAGACCTTCCTTGAAAATATGGTGTGAAAAAAAAACCAAACAAACAAAAAAAAACCCTGAAGTTATGTTTTGGAATTAGGATTCAGACACAAATTTCCACAACCAGACCTGGGAGTAGTGGGGGCTGGGAAGAAGTATCTGCTTCATTTTTATGTTTTAAGAATAAGTAGGAAGTGCTCATAAGGTGATGATGCAACCGAAATTCTGTGTCTGTTATTGACGACTCCTCTTTCCTCCAGACAACATATGCATTTTCTTTGTGTCCTACCATTGTCATTTATGAGAGTTTGTTTCTTGTGCTTTATTACCTCTAGTATCAAATGGCCTAAGTAGTTCTTTCTTTTAAAACCCTTGTCTCCTGCATTCAGATTACCTTCTTTTTTTTTCTTTTAAGTACTATCCTACAGCTTCAATTTTGCATTCAAGTCTTCTAAGTACATTCCATCAAACTGCTCAAACAGATTTGCCTTTTAAACAAAATAGGATGATATATGAATACTTAGGCAATACAGTGCCATTTCATCTAAAGCATAAACTCATTCGCATTGATTTCCCAAGCCAAAAAAAAATAAATGTTCAGAAATTGATAACAGTGCAGCAGCAAAGATGTGGCAGCTGGGGGCTTCACTAGGGGTTATCAGTGAGATGCTGAAGTGGTGTACACACACCATGAAGCACAAGCTGCAGGGAAAGGCAGCCCCTCTGTGGTATGGTAAGGTCTAGAGTGGGACAGGGAAAGGGCTGGGAAAGAGATATGTGAAAGATGAGCAAAGGCAAATCCATGGAAGATTTTAAAACTGGAATAAGAGCAATAGTGAGTAGTTAATAAAATAGTTAATAAAAGTGATTCCATGAGGATGAAAGAAAACATATGTAAAAATTGCATCTGTTCTCAAATTACTTAGACTACAGTAATGTGAACAAAGAACTCTTGAGGACATTGTGTTTGTTTTGTGGATTGCTTCCTGTGTTTTTAAACAGATCCAGGTATGATGAAAAGATAGGAAAGAGGTGTATTTTACTTTGTCAGCTTCCTATGGGAACTTTCACTCTTCTTCACTAACCTTTTTTGTTGTGCAGACTTAATTTTCCTTAAACAGCAGGACATTTAACTCAGACTTTTCTTGCTTCAATACATGTTGTTAAAAAGGCTTTTTTCCACAGGAGGTGTCTTATATTTTTGGCTGAATTTCACAATGAAGAGTAAATTTTTCTGAAAATTTGATAGTATGAATCATCTTGTCAAAAATTTATTTCAAACTTCTGAACATTAATTGATTTCATTTACTGAATATTTCACGAGGGGTTTTTTTTATGTTTTGGGAGTGTTTAGCAAACATCAGATCATTTTTCATTCAGACAAAGATAAGGAAATCCTGTTTGACATCTTGTCCCCCTATTCTCCCTTATAGTTTGAAGGTTTTTCAAGGAAGTAAATGAGAAATAATCCTGTGATTTTCAGCAATATGTTTATGTAACTAATATTCTGTAACTGATGAGAAACATGTTAGGTTGGAAATAAGCATGAGAAAAATGGAAGAAAATAGGAAATAGTCGTTCTTTTTAGCAGGAACCAACACTGATAGGAGCTGATGCTTCTTTATTTCCAGCTCACCTCTGTTAAATTTTGTCTGAGCTTGTAACATTATTAATTCCCCTTCTGGAGCAAATATTGGGCTGACCTGCATGAGGAATTTTAGACAATTCTCCCTTTTCATGACACTGAAATATCTGGTTGAAAGTTCATGGAGATCTATAAGACTTCTTCAAATAAATCAATAGATTTTGCATCAGGTTCAAAATGTTGCTCTAGTTCAAAACAAATGACTGAAAATAGCCCCAAGAGCGTCAATGTTTTTTGCCTGTCAATGATTCTCACAGCAAATGTGCTCAAATTACAGGTAAAACAATGTACCTCTTCCTTCCTTTTTGACATAAAATCTCTCCCTGTCATCTGAAGTAATTTTATATACTTTCTATAAATATTCTCAAAGTTTAGGAGATCAAACTAGGTCGTGCTGGGAAAAACATGAAGTTTCATCACCAGCAAGGTGTTTCTGCAATATTCAGCTCTTGAAGGAAGGAAAGGAAGAAGTACTTATTACAGTCCTCTCTTTCATCTGTTGCTGCAAAATCTGTGCATGAATAACTGGATGGGTGATTGTGAGTGTCTTACATCCTACACAGGCACTGGGCAAGTGTGAGACCAACAGAGGTGAGGAGGCCTGCATGGATGCAGCAAACCCTGCTCATTTCCTGGCCCAGGAGCAATGAAACAACATCTAAGGTGGCCCATTCCATCACCATGTTTCTGCTTGCAAAATGAAGGCCTCCCAGCAAACCACGGCAGGAATCTGTGAGGCACTGTGGGTTTGGTCCTTCCAGCAAAGATTTATCGGAATCCCGGACATCAAGTGACTTGGGGAAATAAGAATAGGTAGTGGTAGATGAAAATTAAAGAGAGGAGATGGAAAGAAATGTGGTAACAGAGAAGTGGAGTTCAGAGAAAAAAATAGCCCATGATTAATAAGTACTGCTGTTTTCAGTTGTCAGCACATGCTACACGAAAATCTCTCTTTAGCAAAGAATTATGAGCAGCTGTAACTGAAGTAATGTTGTCTTCACGAAGCTGATGGCTTGGAAGGGTGCTCTCCTAGGAAATAGCATGTATTAGCAGAGATTTTATTTTGAAAGAACGTAAAGAGTAAACCTTTTTCTCCCCTCTTATGTTTTAACTAGCTACCAACAAAGATTTCCACAGGATTATTATTCTTATCCTAAGAGAGCTTTATAAAGAGCTTGTGGCAGCCTATTTCCATGTGTGACCAGCCTTTGATGTCTAAAGGTTACACAGAAAATGCCAGTGAAAGATGACTGTAAAGACAGCTTCAATCAATAAGGTTACTATGATTGATTTTCACTTGCCTTTGATCCTATGTATAAGTAGCCTGTACTCACTCATGTGGGCTCCTGTGAAAGAAAAACCAAGTACTGCAACCTCTTCTCCCTATGATTATTTTTATACTGGAGATTTGATACTTCAAGTATTCAGTGTGACCAGCATTCTGTGTTTCACCAAGCAGTGAGCTGATGCATTCTCCTCTTCCAGGGCTGACCAGCAGGTTCCTAACCTCATGCTGTTGGAAGATATACTGAAACAAAAGATTTTTCTGTCTTTACTGACTTTTCTGTATTGCAGATAACTCACTGGAGGAAAGAAGAAAGGGATGTGGAATTAACCATATTGGCTGAATGGACAGCAATAAACCTTTACATTTAATAAGTACAGTTGCTTTTAATCCTGGAGTTCAAAACAGATCTAGAACTTCCACAGAATAAAGCAATCAATTAAAACAGATGAGCAGTATATAATATATTTCCCTTTGCCTCAGATGAAAGGTCTTAGTCTCTCCTTTGTACAGTGCTCAGGCCACTTCAGGGTCTTCAAAAGTTCTCCATCAATCTTCTCTGACAGGTCCCACAGCTGCTGGTGAATCATTCTTGTTAGATAAGACCAGAATCTTTATTTGAATTTTAATTATTGCTTTTGGCATTTAAGTACTGCACACATTCCTAAATCAGGAATACAGTCAAGCTACCTGCGTGCTGGAGTACCAAACCCATTGTGTTAGGTCACAGATATTTTCATTTAACCTTCAAGGAATCTGGATTTTTACACTTAAATTATATTTCTTTTCTCCAAATATATCTGATCATTCACCCAACCCTCTTCTCTATTCCCTGCCTCACTGTCAGGGATAAACTGAAATTCTCCCAGGCAGAAATAGAGTGGCAAGTGCTACAGTGCTACCAAGAAAGGCAGTTTTCTTGATAGTTTGCACTGGGTTCATGCACAATGCAAAGGTATATTTTGTGGCAACTCAGAAGGAACTCATCCACTTCATTGTAAACTAATGCGCTACTCTGTCCTGAAATATTTCATTTGTTGTTTTTCAGTCTGCAGAAAAAATATCACAAAAAATGTGACATTTTCATAGGTGTTCATTTTGATTAATGCCTCTAGGTGGAGGGAAAAGGAATCATTTGTCTCACTCTGCATTATTTTCAGATTGACTTGCTATGAAAGGGAGGCTTAAGCTGTGACACTTACTGTCCATCTGCCCATTCATCTGTTGAGCTGTCTGTCAGTCCCTCCTTCTCAGTAGTTTTGAGCTCACTAGCCACTTTCAGACAAATTTGACAAATGGCATAATAAAATCAGTAGTAGGTACCAAATGATGAGGGGATGGCAGCAGCCAGCTGGCCAACAAGTATGTATGTGAATACTGCCTGGCCAGCCAGTGAGCAAGGGACACCTTACTCAGGCCAACAGGCAGCAGACACTGGGGACATTGCTCTGCTGATGTGTAAGACATCTGTGCCACTTCAGCCGCTAATGGAATGCTTGTTAGCATGACAAATCCACTCTGTAACTGACTGGCTACTTGGTGCATAGCTGCACACAACACCTGCCTTGCCAGGGGCAGGAGAGATTTCCTGCTGGAGAGGAGGGACAGTGTCTCCTCTACGTCCTGCCCTCAGCTAAGCTGGGGAGAGCATCTGCTCTGCACGCATTCTGCCAAAATNACCAAACAGCTGCCCCTTCACAGTCATTCAGCCTCTGGCCTGGGAACAACCTGGTGGTGAGAATCTATCTCCCAAAGGCACAAGGGTACTTGATGCCCTTCCTATTCATATTCTGGTTCAGCCTGAGCTTTCCCTAGCTTAAAATGTTCCATGTTTTAGTGTGTGTTCCAGTAAAACCTTTATCCTGTTGTTCAAAGGCCATCTGGTACTGCTAACATGCTTGGTTTAAATTAATTGCTTAGGCAGAGTCACCTCAAGGCTGACTGGCTCTGAGTGCTGTGACTTTGTCCAGTTTTTTTCTGATGTTATTTTCTACCTTTCTCATGCATCACCCTACCTGCTGGTCAGGGTTTGAGACATCAGGTAGGGTCCTTGCTTTCTATTGGATGCAGCAGGAGATATGGGGAGAGGAATAGGTAACAGGAGTAGCATTCAAGGATTGCTGGCATTGGCTTCCCTCATTTTTTATGTCATCTTCCTTTGCATTCCTCTTGAGTCCCAACTGCCTTCCAAGCGCAAATGCCAGCCTGCACAATGATTCCAGCTACTCCAATCTGGTTATCAAAACTCCAGAGCTGTCTGGAAGCATCTACACAATATATACACATTGTCAGCAGAGACCCTTGTAACCACACAGAATTTGGAAAATAAAAGAGAATAAAAATTTAGGGCAGATATTACATGGGGCACAGATTCATAGATAGGAGGAGTTTATTGTGTTTTATTTATAATTGTGTGATTTCCTTACACTTATTTTAAATGTTATAGATATTTATAATTGTGTGTCTTTATATATTTATTTTTATTGAGAAATAAGAACTTTTTTCTACTATTCCTGTTCTTTTGACACAAAAATTACTGGCAAGGTGTTGTAAGCAGCCAGGGTGGGGAGAGGATGTTGCTATCTATAAAAATGCTAAATATAGGAGGAAGCCAGAATAAGAAACAAAAATAGTAGGCCACTAATAAAAAAGGGGACTTCAAAAACTGAAAGAACAGGAAGAGATTGAAAGACAACCTGAGGGAACAACAAAATGGTTGTTGGTTGAAGAACTTGAAAAACGAAAAAAAGTACAACTATGATAAAAGTATAATATTATATCATTCCATTGGGGGAAAAAGGATGGAGATCATAATAGGAGACCAAAATAGCTGTATTAGGTATTTTCTAAGCATCTGAAAATATTGATTGACTCATATAAAAGAGAAAATAAGAGTAAATAACTTGCTGAAAAGCTCAAGGAGACATAGGTCATATCATCTTTTCTTCTGCATTCATAATAAATAGGGGTTGTGGATACAGTTAATTTTTAGAAGTCAGACATACACACTAAAACAGATTTTGAAATGGTTTTGGAAGTATTATGAAAAAACAAACTAGAGTTTTTCAATATGGCACAGGCTGATCAAATCCACTCCTGTTTGAAGTGCTACCCAAACTGATGCTAACAGATCTGCTACAGAAAATGTGGTAGCTGCAGTAAGCACTGATTTGGGGTTTTCTTCCACAGTACAGTGGTCCTATCAAAGCATCAAGATCCCTGTAGCATTAACGGGACTGACACACCCAAACACAGTAGAAGTTATTGGTTTGCCCTACTCAGTGCTGTTTAGGACACATCTCTGGAGCCTGTTTTGTAGGAGAAAAGGAAGAATGATAACAGACTTGAAAAACACAGCTTGGAAGAAAAGGCTGGATGAGCTTCCTCAGCCTAGGAAAGAGCAGGGGAAGGAAAGCACGCTAATTCCCTTCTAACATTTGAAAAGGTTTTGTAGAGAAAATTCTTAACTGTTTTTTTCAAATTTACTGGGGATATGACAGGAAGAAACTAACTGGACTTAAAACAAAGGAGATTACAGTTAGCTGCTGCAAAACTGTTTTTAATGATAAATACAGTTTTAAACTGGACTATGCACACCTAAAAAGTATATTTATATATAGATACATAAATATATGTATACAGCAGCTTTGAGGAATTTTCTCCTTTGGAGATTTTAAGACTGGATGGATTGAAATTTGTTAGGGACAATGTCTGTATTTTTGACTACATTTTTGCAATTGCATGGACTAAATGACCTCTTAAAGCCTTTCAACCCCATCATTTTTTTATTTCCATGCAATGAGTAGGTACAGAATTTTTATTGAGAATCAAATTGTGGCATTTTCACTGACTTTATTTAAACTGCTTTAGGGCAAATTTGGGAGGAAACCTCTGAAGGGGGTTCCTCTGGAAAGCAAACCCAAACGGACTCTCCCCATAGCCAGTCCAGGAAAAAAGAACTTCCTCNGCTGCTTCTTTCTCCCCCTTCACTCCCAGAACCATTTTAACGGTACAGAACTTAATGTACAGCACATACAGAACAGACTATTGGGATACAAGCATCATAAAGCACCCTAGGACAACTGGCATTGGTTTATACACTGTATGATGGCCACACTTCAAGGACCCTCTTAAGAGATTAAATGAAGCAGGTTATTTTAACAAGTTGTCCATCTGAATCACTGAGATTTTTTTAACAAGGTCTTGACATCTGCCAATATTCAGCAGAAAGAAAAGGAATGCTCTGAAGAAGTCTGGCTTTAAGGTGAGGTTCAGCAACAGTACTTTATTCCTTGATTTAGGCATGCATCCTCTTGGAAATGACATTTTGGACTCAAACCCCAGATTGCAAATCTCATGGTAAAGGAAGATCCACAACACTGTTTTACAGAATTTCTGTGAGTATTGCTTCTCAATAGAGTGGTAGTTTATTTATTTATTATCCGTCTTATGCTGGCTTGGTAAAGATCATGTAAAGCTGATTGTTCGTGATGCAATAGCAAAAAATCCCTTTGATACAGGGAACCCTCTCTAATGCCTTCTCTACTAACAGTTAAATAGAGTAACTGATTCTTGGGATTCATGGCTCCTAATTTCCCAAGCTGCAGCACACCAGGTCTAATTGTACCAGCCAGGAGGTAGGAGGTTCTCTGGTGGAAGGTAACTCAATGTGACTAACAAAAGCAGCTGGGATGTGGGCGTGCAGCCCTCAAACATGCCTCGCTATCAGGCACATCAACCACTTCAGCCCAAAGCTTCCTTCCATCCTATGTAGTCCTGGTGTTACCTTCTCTTCAGCACTAGGAATTGAATTAGTCATCACTGGAGCCTCAGGCTACAACAGTGTTTATGCTCACAAAGGGAACCAACCTCGCTACACTGAGATTTCTCTTCTAGGATTTTTGGTTGCAT
Source organism: Rhadina sibilatrix (assembly GCA_013400275.1). Classification (NCBI taxonomy): domain Eukaryota; kingdom Metazoa; phylum Chordata; class Aves; order Passeriformes; family Phylloscopidae; genus Rhadina; species Rhadina sibilatrix. The sequence continues at coordinate 611,427 of VWYO01018516.1, forward strand.
CTCCTCTCTAATGCTCCCTATCAGCTTTTTGGGCTTGTCATAAGTTGATGGTCGCACAGTCAATATCATACTAGTGCCAGAAATAAAACTAAAGCATAATAATTATTCTTGTTCCTCAAAAACGGAATCTAGTTGGGAAATGGAGGATTCTCCTAAAGTTCTGAAGCTGTTCTGAAGTATTGCTCTGGCACAATCTCCAAGTGCCACAAAACATTGAAGAACTAGAGACAGATTAAATTAAGGAGACTATGTTCTGAGAAATATACACTCTATTAATTTCAATGTGCTGGGACAAACTGAATGAGCAGACAGAGCACTCACTGAAGAATATGTTCTGCTTTTGCTTCTTTTCTTGTGTAAGTCATTGTAAATTGCTGACATTGTTAGCTCTTCACATTTTACTTTCCTAGAAAACCATAAATTAGTCTAGAAAAGTAATTTCCTTCAAGTTTAGTTTTGGTACATTAACCAGTGCAACCCTGTTGTTACTGTGTTAGGAAATGGCCTAACAACGACGCAGACTTTTCGATCTCTCACATGAAAGAGAAGCAAAACTTTATTTTACATCGTCCTTGTATGGACAGTTCCGAGAAAGAAATCTAATTGGACAACTAGAGCAACACCCCTCGACCTTTTTTACAAGTAAATAGCAAGTTAGGAAAAACAACACCTGTGGACTGTTTTTCACTTCCCAAGGGTTATTTTTGATTCCTCCTCACAATTTCTCAGACCAGTGTGAGAAAGTTATATGACTTGATTTCACACAGACTCAAACTCTACTGTTGCTGCCTAATCTCTCACTTTCAGTATCCACACAACCCCTTCAATGTTTTCTAATCTTCACAGTTAAATACAGTAAAGCCATGCACAGCAGTCCATAAAATATTGGATTGCATTCTCAACACAGTGATGCATAAGTCACAATTCCCAAAAGGATGGAATCAGTAATCCAAGCAAGAGAAAAATAGTCTTTATTAAAACACAAACTGCGTGTACCAGTAGTTTAGAGGAAACTGTGGAACAGGCTTCCATCATCAGCATCACTGCATCTTCAGTCAGCCATGTCTTTTGTGGGCTAAGTGCTCACTGAATATTTAAAAGTTATGCTAAAACATTTAATAAATAATGCACTAAAGGTCTGATGATCTGTCAGTGCCAACTACATTGGAAAATGTGAAGAAAAGGTAAGTGCTTTTACCACAGATTGTGCTCTCCACCAGTTTGTTATTTGCACTCCATGAATAATTTGTGATTCTAAAAGTAATATTAAAATCCTTTTCTCAAGGGTGTCTACACATATTGCACTGTACTGCTATGTTCTACAATATGAAATATTTAAATAATTTGAATATTTTCTGTGAGACAAGCGAAGAGGCATTAGCAGTGAGGGAAAGTACAGAATGTGTAAAATATTTCATAGTTTTCTAAGACTATGCAAAGTACAGCAAACAGAACAATGTAACATTAATACTGAAGTAGAAAGGTAATTTACTAAAAGGCCATTTCCTTGTGCTCTCAGTGGATTTGTTGCTCTTTTTTTTTTTCTTTCTCAAGTTTTTTCTGGTTTTATTCTTATAAATTCCCTCTGTCTACAGATCTAATTCTTTCAGATAATAGGCTGCACTGCTCAAGATGAAAATGCATCAGTCAACAGAGAAGTTGCCAGTGGTTTCAGTGGAGATGCCATGTTTCACCGACTGCACAAAGATTTACAAGGCTAATTGTAAATTAACACTGATTTTTGCTAAACTGAGACAGGGCACAGTTTTTAAAATATCTTTTCCTTAAGTACTTTGGCTCTAAAGACTTGTAATGCCATGAGTCCTGGCAGTGGTCAGTTGAAATTTGGCAGTGTTACAAGGTTTAGCAATTTGGATGACTTAAAACCAAAGGCTTCCTGTAGAGTGCTGAAACATTTAGGGGAGCTGATAACCCCTAGATAACCTCTTCATTAGGCTTCCAAGGAGTGATTGTAAAACTTTCAGATGTACAAGATGTTACTGCAGATAATGTAGATACATCTTCACAGGTGCTACTCAGTCACAAAAATATGATCCAGTTCTAGTGAAGGATTTCTGTCTTCCAGTGACCAGAAGTCAATTTACTAACCAATCTTCCCAAACATTATCTCCCAGAGGTTCACCACATTGTAACAGGACACTTTCTCATCCTTCTGAATAAATTAGTATGGGAAATGAAAAAGACTGAGAAGTTCATTGGCAATTCAGATAAAAGTCTTGGATGAGAGAAATGTTTGCTTTTCCATTTAAACTCTTCTGCAGCCCTTTGTTTGGCTCTGTGAGCAGTAAAGTCCTCAGGGCAGAGGAACAACACTCTTTTATGACATACATTTACAATGCTTCACACAATGGGACCTTAATCTACTAATAAATGATGCTCAAATGGTAAATCTGTCACCTTTCTAAAAATACTTTGTTCATTAAATATTGTACAGAAAAAAAGTCATTACACACATGCTTGACCACTGACTTGAACTGATGCTTGGGTCTATTCTAACATTTTCATGAGGTGAGGGTTCTTCTATTTCTCCCTGCTGTTCCCTCCCTTATAAAACAGATATAATATTCTGATTATGGACATTGTTTCCCTCCTAGGCCTGTATTTACTGCTTAATCACATATTCTTTTGTGATTTTGTTAATAAGACCTTGGGGGATACTTATCAAAACCTTGAATATGTGTGTGTGTATGTGTGCGTACATACAGCTAGATGTTAAAAAGGTGGATCTGCAAAGTGATATGTTCTGACAGCTGTGTTGTCAAGCTACTGAAGAAATGCCAAAGAAAGATGTAAGCTGTGCTGAATGAATGAGATAATGCTGTAAGACATCTCCAGGAGCTTTTAAAGAACACAACTGACAGAATACGTCAAAATTGCAATGAGCTAAAATAAAAGGGAGAGCACAAAGCAGCAGCAATCCCCAAGGATGAAGGCCCTTCTGAGAGGCACTTGTCACGCAGTTTAGACAGGGAGCCCACCAGAAATGGCTTCTGTTCCCGTGGGACTCTGTGTTCAAGGCCAGGCCTTCCACCCTTCACTTCTGCACAGTGAACTTTCCCTCTTGAAGCTTCATTGATCCCGTGCTCATCTCTTATTCTGTGTAAGGTCATGCACTGAGTCTTGTACTCCTCTTACATTTTCCAGCCTGAATTTTCCTTCTTGCACAACAATATTAATGACAGTGGTAATTGGACAGAAGATACTCAAATAGAAATAGTAGAGAACAGAGGGAAAGCAGGTGATTAACTCTTCCTAAAATGTACAAACATTTGCAGAGAAAAATCTGTGGTCATAAGACAGACAAGAGTTCTAATCTACATAAAGTTTCCAAATGGACAAATGTAAAGACCTCTTAGGAAAAAAAAGATGTTAAGTGGCTAGCAGCTGCCACAGTGCCCCAGATGTGACAGGAGAGGCAACAAGCACTGACCACAAGTTCCCAATTAAAATTAGCTTTGCCACAATCTATGGTTCAGCCATTTTCTCTTACTTGAAGAGAGGAATTGAACCAGAAGCTTTTCAGCCAGAATTGCAGCCAAAGATCTTTGGTAAGGCAGGACACGTAATACAGCAGAGAGCAAAGGCATTTTGGAGACAGTGACATTAAAGAGTAGTGGAGAGATGGGGCAGCAACAGCAAGTATAGGCAAACTATATAAATAAAGAAATATTGTCAGATTAAATATCATGCTTTCTAAAAAATTGCTTTGTCTGTGTTATAAAGAGATTACTAAAATCAGAAGAGTTTAAAGAACCTAATTTTCTCTCCTCAGTCTAAGGTGTTTACTTCCTGCATTGCTCCCAGCTTGCACTATTAAACTAGTTAAATCATTTCACTTTTAAAGCTAGTTTCTTGTTGATTTTATTTTGGACTCTAATTCTATCTTATTGTAAATTGCAATAAAGCCTCCAGGCTTCCCAACAGGTCATGGGAGTCTAGTACAGTGCACAGTACAGATGTAATAAAGTGCAACCCACAAGTACAGACAAAACCAGGCTTCTACAGATGAAACAAAGGGGCAAGAAAAAATTGGGACTGCAGAAAGACATTGGTGATAATAACATAAACATTATTATATAATCATACATACTGTAATTACCTTATATTGTGATTATTGTGTGTTTATTAAAAATATTTATTGTCTGTTCATCACATCTAGCCTATTGTTAGTTATAATTACAGTCCACAGTTCTCTTTTTTCAGCTGTCAGTCACAAGACTCTACCATCAAGCTATATTTGATCTTAGAACATAGTAACACCAAGAAGGCTCCAGCAGACCCTTTATACATGTTGCTTCTCCAGAATAAGTAATATGTTATAAAAAGTCTCACAACTTGCACTGAAGAGAGATATTTCTTTTTGCTTCTGTCTTCAAAACAATTTATGTTTCATTTTTACAAGACTTAGAATTGGAGGCTTAGGTGCAAAAACACTTCTCCAAGCACTGGATCTGATCCTCTCAGTGGTACTTTCTTCCTCAGTACACAGAACTGGCATTCTCCCTTCAACCATCGAGATACAAATGTGTACATCCTACTATACTCCTGAAAGCCTCTATTGCTTCAGTATTGGCATAAGAAGACTCTGATTCAACAGACATGTGGCATGCCCCTTGGCTTTGGCTGCTGCACTGCACCTTCTATCATCACACCTGCTACCACTTCCCCTTTCAAGACTTCAGGGAAAGGTTGGACCAGTTCTTTTTTTATCCTAAAACTCTTTTCTGTTCTTTTAAACAAGATAAACAGTTCACCCATTATTTAAATTGAAAGGCTTTCTCTTACTTACAGATGTGAAAGTCTCCGTTGGATTTAGAACTATTTTCCATACCTATCTTGTTCATAAATGATTGCTATGCTTCAGTAAGATGTTAAAGTCTCCTGTCAGCTTTTAATGCCTACTTGGCATTCTTCAGTGCAGGAATCATCCTTACTGGAGCTTATATCAATTTATAGATCAAAATAATACAGGATAAAAACAACTAAAAATATTTATATGTCACACATTACTGGCTGTTGATTGAAGCCAGACATAACAGTGATAAAATTTTGGGTCTACTGATATCTAACTTCTACCTCCAAGGCATACTCCATGATCATATTTTTTATAATATTAAGAAGATTAATGCATATTGATGTGTTTCACAATTTTTCTCCTTTTAACACCAGTAGATTATGCATTAAATTCAGAAAATATTTACCAGGGTTCAAGTTTTCTCTCCCTTCACTCCACACAGTTAAGAAGTCAGGAAGCACAAGTCTAATTATTCTACAGCATGAGAGAGTAAGCCTAGAAACAATTTACTGAAAATAAGAGCACTAGCCATAGCTTCAAAGAAGATTAAAAAACAGCTAAGTACCATAACAAGTTGCCTATCTTCCTAAAGTACTAATTTCTATCTAATTTCTATCTAATTTCCATCTCTCCAGATTCTAACCATCAGTATGAAGTAAAGGAATTTCCCACTGATGCTTCTTTTGTTTCTCCATTTTCACAAATAGGTTAGCTTGAGAGAGAATGAAGAGCTGACTACTTTCCATTCAAAAGCTGGAAGATAGATGTTTCAGAAAATGTATTTTAGCTGAGTGCCTGTGGTAATACTCTCATGGCACTGTGTCCCATAAAGTGATGCTGCTCCCTCAACATGACTGCAGCATGAATAAATGGAAGAGGCACAAACACTTGGAGACATGGTTTAGTGGTGGACTTGGTAGTGCTGGGCTAATGGTTGGACTTGACTCAAACGTCTTTTCCAACCTTAACAATTCTGTGGGAGGCTTGGAAGAAATCATGGCAGTGTAATTAATACCATTTTCTGCTTGTCACCTGCCAAACAGAAGATTTGGCAGTGTTGCTATTGAGAGGATAGCTCATAATATATATTGGTGTATGTGGTAATAGAGCAGAAATATTTTGGTGTGCTAGACCTGGAGACTAGCTAAAAACTACAATGAGAAGTAACTTATTTATGCATGAACTCCTTCCAGTACTGGGAAGCACTGCAAAATGCTAGATACCAATAAAATATTTATTTAGGAGAAAATATGTTGTTGACAATAGGAAAGTGGGCTTATTCACTTAGGTCAATAGTGATAAGGATAATTAAAGAAGGTTTGCTTGGCTAGGTCCACAACATCTGACATAAAGTAAAAGTAATGATGCTACAGTTCTCATGAGTTGATGTTTAATAAACGATGTCATGTAGGTAGTTTCAACCTATACACAAGAGAAAGAGTCAAATAAAAAAATAGGTATTGTTTGCTACCAGTGTTTTCAATGCTTTAAATTCACAGCATCTACTCTGGCTGCAGGTGTAACAACCACCTATTATGATTTGCTGAAGTATTTGACTGGTAGCAAAATATAATCCTGAAAGAAGATAAAGACCTGAAGTATCTCATGCTAAAGCCACTTCATACTGAAGAGTTTTTAAGTGCTATTTTTTTCTCCCCCAGCTTCACCTCCATGAGTTAGAGGAATACATAAACCTCAGTTACTGACTTTGCATGGCTGATTAACTGATTAACAAATGCCCACCTAGCCACTCATGAGAAAATTTGAGGTTGAAGACCGGGAGATTGCTTAGCCATAATCTCATCAGTTCTTAAATAAACTGCAGTATCCAGATCCAGTTCAGGTTTTCACCTTACTCTGCTACTCCCCTGATGTCCTGCTGATGTGAACACACAGTACCTGCAATTCTCTTCAGCCTGGTGCTCTCCTGCTCCCCCCATCACAGTTATGGGGCAGATAGAGCTCCAGAACAGACGAGCAGGCACACAACACCTGATTTCCACAAGGAATTTTACTTTTCTGCACCATCTCCCGATAGGAGATCAGCTCCCACGGAGCTGCTCCCCCTTGCTCTTTTCCCAGAGCCACCTCATCCCTAGAGCTCTGCCATTTGCTCTGGACTCTCTTGATTCCCCCTCTTCACAGAATTCCTCAGCACTATTTTTAAGCTCTTCAATTTAGCAGAAAAGCCCTCTGTTGGAGGGATTTAAGAGCATCACAAGACCCTTGAGCATTGATGCTGACTATTAATGCTATTCCACAAAAGCACCAATTCAATTCACCCTTTTACTTGCACAGACAAGTCACTATCCAGCAATGGCTCCAATCAGCTTCAGAGCACACATCAGTAAGGATTTAGGAGACACAGGTGTTTGAGTTCATCCTTGATCTTTTCTCTATCAGTACAAGGAGTGTTTGCATTGCTTTTTCCATGACCAACTGCTTATATATCACAGGTGATATGGGGAGGATGAAGAGATTATTAAAGTGTTGGAGAGAAGAAAAACATGGGTGGAAAGAGGAAAGAAGACCCGCTAACATCATTTTAAATGGACATAAAAATACAAGATTGAATGCTGCTGGTCTTAATCCTAGAATCCAGACCATATAAACACTAAGGCATGGTGGCTGAATAGTTGGCCACTAGCAGGCCACAGAAAGCAAAAGCATTTTGTTCCAGTCTGCTGTTGCTGCTGCAGTGATATATGTGGGATTAGCTAATTGCTGACCTCAGTAGTCATTCAGTCATAGAATGGATTGAAAACTTACCCACCAAAAGTTTCTTTTGAAAATGCAGCTGTGTCAACCTAAAATTGCTGGGGGCAAATTGACATCTCTAGCTTAAAATAAAATTTAAGAATAATTATAAGTTTTAAATATTTTTCTTTCAGATTTGTAATAAACACTAAAGAGTTCAGGGTTTACATTCAAATTGAAACTGTTTCAGTTTATCAAATAAAATGTTTTCATTGTCTGATTTTCAAAATATTATTCTGTTCCACTTCACAAATGAGTTGTTTTCCATACAGGATGAACATTTTACTAAACAAAAATATCTTTATTCAATAAAAAGGGGCAACTTCAAGCATTTGTCTTAATTATCAGTCTGTGTTTCTCTTTTATTTTTCTAATTTTCAATGCTCTTGCTAGAGTAAAATGCAGACAAATCTTCACTGGTTTGCTTTCCTCTGTCTGGATTGTTTTCAGAGCCATCTTGCTTATTTCTAAGCTGCTGAGCTAGTTTTGCAGTGGAGGAAGGGAGAGCAGGACAAAATTTATAACAACATTCTCTTTGGGATGCTGTTCTCATAATGAACACAAATTGCTCTCATTTATCATCTTGTGATGTAATCATATAAAAGCCTTTCCCATCCTCATCCCTATAAGGTAGCTGTTTTGCTGTATTGGATTATAATGACAAATGACAAAATCTTTTGCATGACTTCAACCGTTCAAGTCTGAAGGGATTGTTACTCTGTAATGCTGCTCTGGATTTCCGATGGATGAACCCATGCTGAAAGCTGCAGGTGGAAGGTACCAGTAACTTAACTATGCAGTGCTAGCTCTTAGAGGGGGAAAAAGAGAAAAAAAAACCAATGCCAACAAATAAAAACAAACAAACAAACAAACCCAACAGTAGTCTTTAAGACAACCCAAAAAATTTAAGCACCAGAAGGAGTAAATTGTGCTTATACCTTATATGCAAATGGGTACAAATCCAGGGATTCCACTTTTTGGATGCTTTATTTAATAAAGAAAACCAGCTGGGCTTCTCAAGATACCAATGTTCATAAGGTACAAATAACCATAGAGTTATCTGCAGGATTCATTTGCCTCGTGTCTTTTGGAATCTGGTAAATCCATTCCATTCAGGACTGCCAAAACATGCAGAGTTCCAGTAACAAGCAATGGAAGTGAAGGGTGATCAGCAATGCAACATCATTTTCTATCACTTCTCTGTGTTGGTATTTCGAGTAGAAGAGGCAGAAATCCTTCCCAGTCTTCCAGGAGAAGTTTCACGTTTCTCCAGAGTATGCCAGCAATTTAAAATCCATGATGTACTATTTGCAAATAGTTAAGTACATAATTAATACACACTTTGAAATTAGAGCATTTGCTGTATTGAGCACAGAATTTGATACATCAGTGAACTGTCCTTTCAGGAAAATCAAGGACAGCCATTTCCCTAAGACACACAATCTGCATGAGTCCTCAACAAGCATCACAAAGAAGTTGAGGTATCCTTTTTCTTTTGTCTTCTACACATTTTTTCTTGGAGATTTTGATTGAGTACCATGGACTTTTACATCCTTACACATCAAGTGATAGAAGAGTTGAGTCAGCTTTGTCTTCATTTATGCTGCCTGGTCTGTATGATTAAATATTCAAATTACTTATAGACTGTACTCTTTTCTTTATTAAAATGAATAGCAATACATTTAAAATATATTTAATCTAAATCACATTGTAACACATACCTCCCATTGAAATAATTGAAATATATTGCAAAAAAATTATACATGTGTACTCTGCATTTCATTAAAGAATTTTGCAGGCTTAATCAGCCTTGAATACACCTGTGCTTCAGATCTCCACAAGATTAAAATAAAATAGTAGCATGCTACTCTACTTATAATATTGATCTAAAATCAGCCACCAGCTCTATGAATTCAGTGAATGTAATGGTGAGGGTACTGTGATTTTTTATATTGTTAGCTGGGAACAGAAGTAGTTGACACCAAGAAAGTCAATCTCTTATCACCCAAGGAAGAAATCTCATGTTTTCTATATTTACCCCCTGCATAAACATAACAGAAAAACTCTTGCTTATAACTTAAATACTTCTATTTCTGTTAAAATGACTGAACAATTTGTTTCTCCCACAGTTTAAAGGCTCTGCTTTCTGAGGTTACAAGCAGCAAAGTGATGGAAAATTGCAGGTCTTCTATGAAATCTCCATTGTCACACACTATTTTGGCATTTTTATTGAGTGTTTTTAATACCATGGTATGCAGCAGATCAATGACACTAACAGCTAAATAGACTAGGAAATAGGAACAGGAGTACCATAGCTCTTATCTGATGTTAATCTCCTGCTACCAATGAGAAAGTTTTACCACCACATTTCCTGAGGCTTTCAGTTCATTAATTGATATTGATAATATATTTTTGCAGAGTGGACATTTCAGAAGAAAACCACAGGTACACAAACAAGGGGCTCAAAGCAGCTCTGAGAAGTGACACAGTCCATTCCCTGCCCCAGTTCAAGTCATCTACAGCAGACAGGTTGTGTCTAAATAATTCTTTAAATTCCCTAATGGAGATTTTCCAGTTCAGTTAAGCATTTTATTGTTGAGTTTAAATGTACTTAATAAAGCCTTATCAATGCTCAAACTGGACCACCATGGCCATTGTTCGAATTCAGTATCAGACAATGCTCTTTCTCTTAGCAGAGACTTTTTATACGCTTAAAGGCTGTCACAAGCTCCATCAAAGTCTCTCTGTAAATTAACCGAGTTTATTCCATTTTTCCACTGAAGTCACAATTTCTGTGTCTTGTTTCTCTCTGCGGGCTCTCTCCTGCAGCTCCATGAAAGCCCACGGGTCCACAAGGGCAACCTGTAGTAAACTGTCAACAAATATTTGTCACATCACAAAAATGCATTAAAAATCACTGGAAATAATATCTGGTTCATCTATTCTTGCCCATAAGGGACAGATACAAAACCCTGCGTAGACAAGTATGTGAAGCACTTCATCAACTTTAATTTTTAACTTACTTTTATTAATTCACTTTGATGGAAATATTTAATTAGCTACTAGGAAGTAAAGGAGAGTTGGGATCCAAGAAGCATGTTTTTGGATGACTTTCCATTTCAGGGAGTTCACATTCTGTCAACTCCAGCTGTTGGCACTACCAGGTATTTGTCAGGGATTCCAGGCTGTTCTCAGTACAGTACAGGATTCTCAGTGGGTACGAAGGTTTGGAAACAACTTACACATAAAAAGAATCCACAAAATCCTTTCAGATTTTCAGAACTCTGTAGTACCTGTGGTGACAATGTCATGTTATTCTCTGGAAGCAATACATTTCTGTAAGAAATAAAAAATGTGGTTTAGCTATTACTCAAGGTCCTAATTGAATATTTGTAATCCAAGACTTTTGGAATTATTTTGCTAGTTGAGCTATGAAGGTACATTTAGCTGTAGATAAGTTACCCTTTATCTTGGGCTGAAAGCTTTGTATAACAAATTATGCCCAAACTAATCTATTTTCTTAAAATACATCTACTTTTTCAACAACTGACTTTAGGGCTGTCGCTTTTTCCTAGAAAGTGATTCTCTGACCTTCTTGTAGAGTTTTTCTTTTATTATAATCAGTTCTTATGGTCATTTTTATGATTATAATGTATTCTTAACATTCAGGCATTTGTCATTGTCATAACATTGTCATTTTGTAGCAAAAGTAGTTAATATTGAAATTAACTGGAGGCTGACAAAATACATATTTTTACAAATCTCTCTATGGCCTGTGCAAAGCATCACAGTAATTTCTCCGATTCTGCCCATCTTCCTTCCTGCTTGGGGAAGATGGAGGGACAGAGGTTTTGCAGGATATCTCAGTTTTTGAGTCACAACCACCCTGAGATTTGCATTGATGATCTTTGTAAGAGATCACTGGCCCTGTCTTGGTCTTTTCCTTCAGTGTCAATTGCTCTTCAGCCACCAGCCAGATCTGAAGCAAAGCATGGTAAGGGTATCTTATAAAAAAACCCCGACTTTATGAAACCTGATACTTCTTCTTCTCCATCACCTGGGAGACATAGCCAAATGCTCACACATGCACAGGTCAGGGGCTCTCACTCCTTACAGCTTTAATTCATTTTGCCTTCTTAACTCTCTGGAGAAGGTCAAAATTAATGGTATTGACCTCAGGCATGCAAAATTTCAAAATCTCATTAACTTCATTGTTTCAGCACTTGGAGATTTTCATTAATTACCCTTCTGTGTCTCTGGTGTCAGCAAGAAGTGTCCTGTGGGTTGCTCACAGCTTCAAGAGCTCACAGATCATCAAAGATATCCTTATAAAGCTAATACCATAGAATAATTGTGGCTCCCGTAACATAACATTTTGAATTTCAGTGAAAACTGTTCCTGTGACAGTTGATTTAGGTTTATATTTTATAGTTTTATATTCATAATTCCTTATTAGTATCTGATTTTTCAGATACTCTTCCCAGCACCTTTGCTTCTTTGAAAGAAACAGTTTCTGTTTCTTTCACTAGAACATCATCTGCCCTTATGCTGATGGAATACATGGATACGACTTCTGAGGCTTATGTCTAGCTACATGTCAAAGGAATCAAAAAACAAGATGTTTCTTATGTGAATAAATAGAACAGTGCAAACTTATTTTGTAGTCCAAAGCAAAACCAGCTATTGGCTGATCTAATTAAGGAAGCTGGAAGTAAGAAAATACCTTTCCTCACTTCTCAGCAAGCTATTCAGTTCTGCTCAGCAATTCAGAAAGCCATACCATTACCTCAGGAAATCAACACCTTGGCCTTTCATACCATTACATGTAATGTGCTCACTCCTCATTTGGTGATGTCAAGCAGTTCCCAGCCAGAAGCACACAAAGTTTAAATTTTTCATTATTTGCCTGCAGGCTAAAAAAAGATACTGGTAAATTATACAATTTGAAAAATATTATGCTGGTTTTGCTGTTTTTCAGGAACATGGATCTTGTTTTGACATTTTAAGTTCAATGTGTGTGAGATATCACATGGAGTTGGGTGACTCAGTATTTTGGAGCTGCTTTGAAAAAATGCTCCCAGTAGGAGAAAAGTACTTAAGAAGCAGGATTAGCATCAGAACTTTTAGGACTATTACAATCTTCTAGATTGTATAGATGTTTTTCTAGCTTTGGGAAAAGTTGGGAACAGCTCCCATCCTTATTTGTACAAGAAAAGACAATTTTGAGACTTAGTTCTAAATTTTGTTATTGATGGTTAAAAAAATAAACCTGAAAACAAGACATTTTTTGACTATTAAGCACTGGGAATAAGAACAAGTCAATCTTAATCCCTTTTTAAACATGGTGATCAGTGACAGAATCTAGATCAGAACAGCATGTAGCTGAGTCAGGGGAGGTTTAGGATTTTAGAAAAAGGTTTTCCACTCAGAGGGTGGTGGGGCACTGGAACAGCTCCACAAGGAAGTGGTCACAGCATGAGCCTGACAGAGTTCAAGGAGGGTTTGGACAATTCTCTCCGTCACATTGGTGTGATTCCTGGGCCTGTCCTGTGGAGGGCCAGGAGGTGGATTTGATGATCCTTGTGGGTCCCTTCCGCTTATTCTGTGATTCTATGATAACTCAAGAAGTTCTGTATGTATTATTTTTTTCAGGTAACAGCATGATCTGGATTTCCTGTTTACTGAAGAACAAATCTGTATCACCATCGTTAAATAGTATCTTACTAGTATTTTCATAGTAAGCAATATTTCCACATGGTCTGCATTGAGATGAACAAAATTTCCATAAAACCACATATTTATATCATTGCACTGACAAAAAATATGGAAACCCATTCAAGTTAAGCTAGGAAAAAAGCCTTGCCATAAGTATTGAAAGTTATGGTCTGAATTTCCTAGGACTTTATTAAATACTAGGAGATAATGAGAAAAAGAACAGAAAAGTGAAAAGAGAAAGAATATAAATAATAGTATAGAGACATGAATGAAAACAGAAAGATTTTTTTCGGGAAAATTCAAACACCAAGCTGAACTGGTGTGAAGTACCTCTGTAGATAAAAAAGAGAGGTGGAGAGGAAAACCAGTTAACAGATAAATGAAAAATAGGTTAAGAAAATAGAAACAGCTTTAGCCAGACACATCTATGCCCTCCTTGCCCGCCAAGAAAGGGCTAAGTCCTTGGGGATAGTTCTCATCATACTCCAACCACATGTGAGCAAACCTCGGCATTGGAAGGGAATCTTTGGAGCTCTTACTTGATACTATAACCACCTGGTAGATACCTAAAGGATTTTCACTCACAGCCTAGGAAATCAGCTGTCTGACATCCTCTGCAGTTATCTGTGTAGCCTGTGAACGTGTGACTGAAGTCAAGCAGGAAAGCCAAAGCCTGAGCCTTGCCCAGAGAGACCTTGGGGTCATATCCTGTGTACATACACCCCCTATACCTGTCAGAGCTATCTATGGGCAGTCACTTGTTCCCTAGCACCAAAAGGTGGAGGTGAACTCACTGCTTTTGCATTGCACCTCATTTCACACATTCCAAGGATGATGGTGAGAAAAACTCCTTTTTCTACTGAAAAAAATTTTCAGTATCTGGTACTCCAGTTACTGCCAAAGCCCATGTTTTCAATATCTGCCCAAATCACTGAAGAACTACCTGACAAAGAAGTGCTCCTACTAAAATGAATGGTGTGAAAGAGATTAACTGGTCACCAAATGGAGCGAGTGAAGCATTCACTAAATGAGACATAGCACTGGCCCTGTCTGAGAGGCACTGTAGATGAAACTTAAATAAGGTATTTCCACTCATCTTAAGGACCTTTTACAGCACATCTTCAGCACCCTAGAGAAACCCTTCTTACACCTGACTGTGTTCCAGCTGCAGGATGGGAGTTTGTGTGTTTATTCATGCCTAGTTACTAAGAAAGGTGGAGTCTTTAAATTAACCAAAACTCACTTGCTGAATGCCTTCAGTTGGGTAGCCAGGGTTCCATAGATTAAAGCTAATATGCCTGTATACTGGAATATTTTATTCCAGTTCTATAGCATCACCTCATTGCAAAAGTCTTAGTGTAATTTAATGAGTACAGTTTTTTCAAACATCCTTCTTTTGAAATATTCACTTATCCCATCTCCTGAAATACCAGCTACAGGATCTACTAGCTGTTCCTGAATATTCACAAATAAAGGAAGGTGTAAGAAAATCAAAATACACAGACTTGTGTTAGCTTTGCACAGGCCATGAGTGATATCGCGTTGTAAGTCAAAACAGCACACCACAATACTCAGAGAAATCTATAAAACAGAGCCAAAGAGATTATTTATGCTATTTCTTCACTTATGCTACTTCTATCTTTCATGACAGATTTCCCTCCAGCCTGTTCTTAAAGGCAACCTGGCAGATTCCAGCATTCTCCTCGCAATCTATTTCGGCACTTCGTTGCTTTGATAAAAGATTTCTCATCCTGAAGTCAATTCCTCAACTTAGTATTCCCTGTCTTCAAAAAGCCACAGATGTAGAAAAGAAGTTGATCTTCCTTCTTGTCTCTTCTTTTTTTTTTTTTTTCCAGTTTTGAATTGGAAACCTGTGGGAAGAGATAAAAAACAACAACAACACAAACAAACAAACAAAACCCCACAGGATAGTAGAAAAGGAGAAATATGCAGTAAATTCTATTACTTTATCTGTTCAATCTTACATCTTACATGATGCTATGGTTCATTTATATACTTTTAAAAAAATTTTGTCATTCATACACTTGCTAAATTTAATAGCTATACAAGCCACATCTCTGCAGTGGAGGCTGTGCCACCACAGGATGTTATTACTCTGTATACCTGAGGGGTAGTGCATCAGTTTATATACATCATAATGTGATGCTTGCTCTACCACAACACCATGACTCGTGTTCATCTTGTGAACCTTTGAACCTTTGTAACTAATAACCTCCTCTGCAGTGTTCCTGCATTGCCCTTACTCTCCATTCTGCACCTGTATACGACTATCATGTATTTATCTTTGCTAAATTGCATTCTAATTATTTCTAAATCACTGCTCTTTAAAAAAAAAAAAAAAAAAAAAAAA
>VWYO01018517.1:0-26309 GCA_013400275.1 Rhadina sibilatrix
GATCAAAACTTACAAAAGTGTGAGAACACGTGACCTGTAGTCCATCTTGGGTGTAGTCTCATCCAGGCTCTTGTACTGCCCGAGGTGTATCCTTTGAAGGCCTTTTAATAAATACCTACTTTATTCCTTTAACACTGTCTAGCCTCTGTTCTAGGTAGCCTCTCAAGGCATGAAAACAACCCCAGCTTCCTCAGCTTCTCCTCATTAGAATTGTTCTCTCAACTCTTAACCAGCTTTGTTGCTTATCTCTGGATTCACTTCATCCCCTCAATGTACTTGTAGTGAGGCACCCAGAACTGGATGCAGTACTCAAGGTGTCGCCTCACAAGTGACAGGCGCAGGGCAATGATCACTGCTGTAGTCCTGCTGGCCACACTACTTTTGATAAAAGCCAGGATGCCATTGGCCTTCTTGGTCACCTGGGCACATATCTGGCTCATGACCAGCTGGCTGTTGACCAACACCCTCCTGTCCTTTCGTGCTGGGCACCTTGCCTGACACTCTGCCCCAACCTGTAGCGCCGCATGGGTTTGTTGTGGCCAAAATGCTGGACCCAGCACTTTGCCTTGTTGAACCTCATACAGTTGTCCTTGGCCAATTGATACACTCTGTCCCAATCCCTCTGCAGAGCCTTCCTATCCTCCAGCAGATCAACAATCCAGCCCAACTCTGTGTGATTTTCAAAGTGACTGATGGTGCACTCAATTTCCTCATTGAGATCATTGATAAAGATTAGACAGAACTGGCCCCAACTCTGAGCTCTGGAGAATGCCACTAGAATGCCTGCCAATGGATTTTGACTCCATTCACCACCACTTTCTGGGTCAGCCATCCAGGCAATTTTTACTCTGCAAACACCATCCATAACATGATCAGCCAGTGGCCCCAAGAGAATCCTGTGGGAAATTGTGTCAAAGGTCCCAGTAGACAACATCCACAGTCTTTCCCTCACCCATTAAACTGGTCACCCTGTCATAGAAGGCAATCTGTTTGGTCAAGCTAGACATGCCTTTCTTAAAACCCTGCTGGCTGGGCCTGATCCATTGTTGTCTTGCATGTGCAATGTGATCTCATTCAAGCGGATCTGCTCCAAGACCTTCTGCAGCACTGAGGTTAGCTCTTCTTGTAGATGACCATCATGTTTGTTAATCTGCAGTCGCTGGGGGCTCCTCTGGTGAGCCAGGACTGTTGCAAAATGATGGAAAATGGCTTACTGAACTCTTCTAGCAGCTCCCTCTGTACCCTCAGGTGGATCCCAACTAGGCCCTGTAACACTTGTGTTCACCAAGTGGTGCAGCAGATCACTGAAAATTTCCCCATGTATTATGGGGCTTCATTCTGCTCCCCATCCCTTTCTTTCAGCTTAGTGGGCTGGTTACCCCACAGTGTCTTAACAATTACTATTATTATTAAAGACTGAGGCAGTACCTCCAACTTTTCCTTATCATTTGTTACTATATGCCCTTTTGCATCCGTTAAAGGATAGAAATTCTCCACACCCTCCTTTTTCTTGCTGATGTGTTTATAGGAACATTTTATATTATCTTTTATGGCAGTAGACAGATTAAGTTCTAGTTGGGCTTCAGCCCTTTAAATTTTCCTCCTGCATAACCTCATGACATCCTTTTAGTCTTCCAGAATGGCTTGCTCCTTCTTCTAAAGTTCATATACTCTCTTTCTGCCGTGACTTCCACCCAAAGCTCTCTGTTAAGCCAGGATGTTCTTCTTCCTCACCTCTAAAACTTATGACAGGTGGCAGCAGCCTGCTCCTGCACTTTTAAGATTTCCTTCTTCCAGCCTTCCTGGATTTCTTTCTCCGTCAGGCCTGTCTCCCAAAGGACTTTGTTGGCTAGGCTCCTAAGAAGGCCAAAGTCTGTCCTCCAGAAGGCCAAGCTCTGCTAATCCCACTCCTTACTTCTCCAATAATTGCAAACTCTATTATTTCATAGTGGCTGTGCCCAAGAAGCCCTGTGACCATCACATCATCCTAAAATCCTTCCCTGTTCACAAACAACAGGTCCAACAGGACTCTTTTTGGGTCCTTCAGAATTTGTGTCAGGAAAGTATCCTCCACACACTCCAGTAACCTTCTAGACCACCTTCTCTCATTGTGTTGTACTTCCAGCAGACATCTGGTAAGTTGAAGTCCCTCATGAGAAGAAAAGCCATGTGAGACTTCTAGCTGCTTGCAGGTTATCTCATTCACCTCTTCATCATGGCTAGGTGGTTTCTAAGAGATTCCCATGACATATTCCTTCTTGGCCTGTCTTCCAGTCCTTACCTGCAAACAATTCAACATCACCATCATTAATTTCTAGGTGATCAAAGCACTCCCATCCTTGTCTATCCCTTCTGAAGAGTTTTTTGCTATCCATTGCAGCGCTCTAGCTGTGTGGGTCTTCCCACCATATTTCTGCAATGGCAATTATGTTATAGTTGTCCTGTTGCACCATGACTTCCAGCTCCTGTTTGTTGCTCATTCTGCGTGCATTGGTGTAGATGAATACCCAGGGAAGTCTCTCAATGTTAATATTACAAATGAACTTTAAACTGGGGGACAGCAATTCTAATCAAAGCTGAAGTATCAAGGAAAACAAATTGAGATGGTCAGTTTGGAGGCAGGTTTTCTAATAAGTACAAGGAGTTGGTTATATGCTTCATTAAATATTTCAGCTAAGTGAAACTTAGAAAATGCATTGTTGTCAACCATAATTAATAGCAATTTGGACAAGAATATTTCAAACACTACTGTAGTAGGTCTTGGTTACTAGAGCCAGCAGAAATTTCTTTAGTCAGTTCAAGATATATAGTTTTCTTATTATAAATTTCATATAATTCATATTGTCAAGTATTTGCCAAGTAATAGGTAAAAATATATGGAGCATGTTCTTTCTGAATACTTCATGCTTTAATGTTTTCTAATGTATATTGAAAACACAACTTATAGCTTTGGCTTCTAACTTAGAGAAAAAGTAGGCAAGGCTCACTGAAAAAGGTAAATGCAGGATTTTGTAGATGAATCAAATAAAGTTTAAAGCTAGTTAAACATATTAATATTGTTCATCTCAGCCAAATAAAAATGTAGAAATTATCACATTATTCCATTCAGAATTATATTTTATCTGTACAGCTATGAAAACTGTACATTCATTTTGACGGTGAATAGAAAATGAAGGATTTGGATATTTGTGTAATCATATTTTAATTATCACCAGAGCTGTGCATAATTCCTTATGTACAACTAGGGAAAATTGTTGGGCAAAAGCTTAAAAGCGCTGTCTCTAAGTTTACCAGAAATTTTATCTGTCTGCTCATGGGTGCACATTCACACACACTCACAAACAGATGCAGAGAAGTCTGTCAAAAGGTCTTTGTTTCTTTTCTCAGAAACTAGAGATATGTTAAGAATAAAATAATTTAAGTAAACCTTTGCCTTTTTGCAATATCTGAATCAAAATTTCACAGAAACCTTCCTGTGTATAAAGATGTAATCTTATGAAATCCAACAAAAACAAACACAGAGAGATGTAATCTGCATTCTTACTTACCTTTTTGTGTCCATCCTTTGCTTTTATTTTGGTGATGGCTTTATTTTCCACCTTTTCACTTCCATGCTTTTGGAGAAGGTTAACAGAACTGCTGACTAACTGCATTCCCACAAGAGACCTAAGAAATAACCTCAAAAATGTATGTACTTTAAAGTAATGAAGTAGTCCCTCTGTCACCCTTGAAAAGAGCAGACGTTAGTTTTGCCACTTCCTTCCCTCCAGACTGCTCTCATATGCATTTTATAGTGAAGTATTCCCCTGGAAAAAAAAACAGTGCACAAGTTGTGAAACTTTTTTTTTTGTTTGTTTGTTTTTAATAATTACCAGATGGAATGGAATTGGTGAGGTGAATGTAACCAGGATTTAAAAATATCAAGTGCCATTAAGTGACGTTAAATGTAATGAAATCTCAAGGTCAACTTAATTTCCTGCATCTCCTTATCTCTTTGACACATAGCACTGTATCTCAGTAGCTGCCACCAACAGCTACCATCAGTGTGCTTGGCTAATTGGTAATCAGTCATGTCACTTGGTGTGATCTCATCCAGTCTGACTAGTGAACCTGAGTGCAACAATGAAAAAGGAAATTGAAAACTCTTAGCAGCTATGTGTTTAGTCCACGTATTTTCAGCAGCATTATATGCCTGCAGTTCAAGCTTCCATACTAAGCTAATAGGCATGTTTGGATTTGATGGTTTTGGGAGTTATTCATATAGGAATAGTCTGTAGCACTAAAAACCATGTCATTTATCTACCAATGAAATAGCATCATCAAATGCTGACAGATAAGATTTCTTAGCAATTCAACAGCATTAAGACAGGGAAAAAGCACTTAAATAAAATTCCTACTCACATACCCTTTCTCATCATTAACCATTTCAGCGTGGAGTGTACCCATCATAGCTGAATGAAACCAGAGAGCATCTCATTGCTGGGATGTGATCCAGCAAAGTGCTTAAGTACAGCTAGAATATAAGGACAAGAATATCCCATCAAAGTTATTATATGATGACCCACATGCTTATAATTGCACAGAATTGTAGGTAGGTGCTTTTCTGGATTAGGGTCTAAGGAATGAAGCATTTCAGATCAGCTTTTGATGTGCCAAAAAAAAATTTACAAAGCTTTTTAAGAGATGACATATAAAGAAAAATTATTATTTTGCCTTTGACTGCTAGACTCAGGACAACTTCATATGTGAAAATCCTGCACATTAAGTGATCACTTTATTCCCAAACCAAGCAGTTGTCTGAAATGGCAAGCCTACAGTGCTAATCTCTGTTACTAATAAACAAAAGTAAATCATGGCAGAAAACTCGTTTATGTGCAGTAATCTCCAGAGGATTAGCATTTCAAGGGATCAGATTTCCTAAACTCCTCTTTCCTGATAACAGCCTCTGCTGTGAGGTGACACACCAATAGGCATAAATTATCTAGAGCTGCAGATAAGCAGAGGCCATTTGGGGGTTCGAAGTGCAATATAAATAGATGCAAAACAGTAGGGAACTGGTGCTCATCACAAACCTCAGAAGGATTAGCAGTTCAAGCTCTGATTTCCTTGCTGTTTTTAGCTGTGATTTATCATCAGACAGTGCCTGAGCGTCTGTCTTATCTGTGATAATTTAATGGCTTAATGGCAGTCCCTTTATCTGGGGGTCATAATTAAGCTTGTTTGATCAGTTTCCTAACAAGCACCTCCTCTGTTGTTTTATCTATGCCTATTTTTTCTCTGTGTGTAGCAGTATTTTTGCTAATTAGTATTAACACTATTATTGTTAACAATTACTGGTAATGATAACAATCTCTTAAAAGGTTAGCATTTATCTGGAGGAGAAATGCAAGCCGAAAACGATGTCAGACTTTGAATCTAAATACATTTATAGGAGATTTTAAATGTAGTGTCTCATCACCTCTTTTGTTTGTCAGATTCAAATCTAACTCAAACACATAACTGAATAAAAATAATTTTCAATTGAATCATATTACTCTGGTGCGAAATTAACATCAGTTTGAAAATAAAGATAGTCCCAGTCTTACAGTACCTTTGCTGTCCTTCTCTATCTTCCTACTAATAAGGTGTTTCTTTCAGTCGTGAGATTTTTTTTAACAAAAGGTGAATTTTAAAACATTATGGCTGTTTTAAAACACAGGTGTCATCAAAATGACATTCTAGCTATTAAAATCACTATTAAAAGAAGCAACTAATTATGTTTTTTTAATGTAGTGAATATGGATATTTGAAAGGAAACCTTTCTCTAAGGTTTATTTTTTAATACAATGCAGTGACTGGCAAACAAATGTTTTAAATGTGGTGGTTTGGGTTGTTTTGATTTCTTTTAAGGAAGATCAAATAAAAAAAGAAACAGTTTCAGATTGAGCACACTATTTCTTAATTATTGATGTAATTTTCTTAATGATTGATGTAATTTTCTTAATTAAATACCTTGGAGGCCACAGGGAGATGTGACTGGGTTATGTAGTGATATTTAAGGAAACAGAATTACTGGCTTTAGAAAGATATCTAAAGAATCTGATAACATGTATATAGAGGCAAGAGTTTTGGTAGCAATATGTGTATAAATCTATGCATATGTGAATTTATGTGAATTTTCACACCTATATATGTGGTGTTGTATTATGTATTTCATGTTACATACATTTTAGTCATATGCATAAATTTATGCATTCACAGATTGATTAAAGTTTGTCTTTAAAAAAGGTCTTATTTAACTTTTGAAGAAAAAATAATAGTGGGACAGAATATATATGTCTAACTTAAATTAATTATTTAGATACCATAATTAATGCAGAGAGAAAAGGTTCATTAGAAAGTGAGTCACTCCTCTTACCTGACTTGCTTGTTTTAGAATTAGATTCATTGCTTTTCTTTCTCCTGGCTATAGATAAACGCCAGGTGAAGTGGCTAAGTTTGCAGCTGGTTTAGGGTTAGATGAGATTATACCCACATGAACGAAAGAAATAGTAAATTTCAGAATGAGAATTTCCAATACTTTCTTATGAGGTTACCTCCTGTTCTTTGCAAATGGAAGAATTGTCCCAGAAGTATTATGCGTATGTGTGTGTATAAATATATTTTCTGCCTGGTGTAGAAAAAGACTCACCTGAGAATCTTGAATAAACCAACCTTTTCCTCTGGATATTATCAAATAACCTAGAGTAATATTGATTAAATAGGCAAAGACTTGCAGCCAACCGCAAAGAAAAACAAAATGAAAAAACAACACATCTGCTAGTTCTCCTCTACTAATAATGCAATTTTACTGACTTTTGCTGAGTTTTGCAGGTGGATCAGAAATGGCCTGTGTTCAGCTGTTTGGGTTTGGCAAGCAGGAACTTGATTTTAAGCTTGCTATCTGGCCAAGAGTATGGCAGAGGAATTTACTTGGAGTGTTACAGACTATAGTCTCGAAGGAGCTTTTTTCCACACAAAACTCTTAGTCCAGCTCTTGATAAAATCAGTGAGAAACTTTTCACTGACTGCAGTGGGATCAGAGAGAAGGTGCCAGCCACGTTGCAGCTGCAGCTGGCAGTTGCCCGGCAAGCTGGAATTCTACTGAGCTATGAAACAAGAAAAATGTGTGAAAGATAGAAATGACAAGGTGTAAGGGAGATTGCAATATAACACACCAAAATCCCTACCCGGTATCTGCAGCTAAGGCCAGTGACACTTGGGTGCTGAGCTGGCTCTGGGAGGCCTCGATGAGATAAACCCACACAGTCACGGAGACCTGTGCTTCACACATCCAATTTCATAGATAACTTTCCAAAACTAACAAGACAGAAACATTCCTGGATGAATACTACTTTTGTTGTTGCCAGTGTGTGACAAGTTCAGAAGATTTTTTTTTTTTTCCACCACTAGAACAAATTGTTAAGGATATATAAAGTAGGAATCTTTGCCCAGCTCACAGTGAGAACAGAGACAGCGTCATGCAGTCATCGCTGTGTTATGTTGTTAGTTGCTCACCAGCTAGTGCCAGATATAATATAGTCAAATAAATTTCCCAGAACAAAAACATCATGAGCCTTTTGAAGGGCTGAAACCTTTGTTTTAAGTTCACCAAAGACTTCAGTGGATCTTACTGTTGTCAGTATAGAAAACAATAAATATCCTAAATATATCTCACTGTCTTAACTTTGGTTGTTATTTGCCATTACTTGCAGAAATAATGCTCATTCAAAAAAAGAAAACATAGATATTACAAAACAACTGCTCGTGTCTGAAAACTGAAATAAGTTTTCAGTTAATAATGTAACATTGGTTTCTCTCTGTGTGTTCATGGTTAGGATTAGAACTGGATTAAATTTGTTGGTTTTATTTTGTTTAATTTCACATGAAAGTTATCATGGTCTGGTAACATATTCAGTCCCACTGTTCCTCCTGCATTTGTAGCTTGAAAAACATGATTTTATTTGCTATATGTATATATAAAAATAAACATTTTTATACATATACATAGATACTGGTATATAGAACCATCAATTCTCACTCATTCTTTGATGTACAAACAATTTTCAAGAATCTATTTTCACCCACAAATGGGCATGTTATTACTGGAAAACAGTCCCAAATGTGATTTGAATACTTCCATCACAAAGCTAAATTTTGTTTCCACTAGAATATAAATGTAGTTTTCACTAGATTAGATCCAATTATATCTCTATAACAAACAATCTCTGTGATATTTAAGACTTTTTTATTGTATTATGTTTTGCATAATAAGGTCTTCTCATCCAAGCCTCAAATTCTGTTTTCAGCTCTTCCACTGATTTACTATTTTATAATAGAGAAACCCTTTAATCTCCCTGAACTTCAGTTTACTCATTTGAAGTAGATGCAGAGACAAATGTGATTTAATTGATGTTTATAAAGCTCTTTAAGACCTTGTAATGAAAAATAAGACAGAAGTGATAAATATTCTTAAAGGTACACTTGCTTTCTTTGCTCCAGTTTTTGCCAAAAATCTATGTGTTACTGCTCAGTTTTCTGTTTTAGTCATACTCTTGTCACAGTCAGAATTCTTAAAAATGTTACACCATTATGTATTTTCATACTCAAATCACCATTTTCCTCTCAAAAATATGAAATATTGTGGGCATGATACCGTTCTGAAAAGACTGAGTTTTAATTTAATATTTCCTGTAATTTCATGATGCCCTTATTAAATTCCAAAATCTGCAATTCCATGTGCAGTGACATACTGCTGTATACACAGAGAAACGCAATAGTACATGGCCTAAAGTGTTCAGCAGAGAAATTTTGGATGTTAAGGGACAATGCAGTAAGAATTAGCCTGTAATAACCTAAACCAACAATCTGTGATCTGTATTCACAAGAATAAATATTTGTGTATAAAAAACTAATATATGTAACAACCTCTCTATGTAAAACAAAGCTTTTCTTTTCCTTAAAACAAAAGTAATAATCAGGTTTCAATATGCAAATATGCTTATATCTATTTATGAAGAACAATTATTCAACATAACAAAGTGTTTGGTAGTGAACTAGAAAAAACAATGCGAGTTTTCCTTTGGATTTTTTTGTCTTCAGAAAAGCAGGGCAGGCAATGACATATTTTAGGTTTTGGTCTTGCCATTCTGAAGGGATGGGAAGTATTGTGTCTATTCCAGGCCAGTTTTGAATTCTGGAATACAGTTTCTCCCATGATAACCTAATTGCATATTGAAGAATACCACAGCCATTGGAGCTAATATCGGTACTGTAACTTAAGAAGTGACATATCAATGAGAACAAGACTTGGTCTCTTCTTCTTTTATAGTGTCCATAAAAGCTGCTTCCTTGGGGAAAAATATGTCAAGTTCTGTAATCATTCTTCAGACCCAGTGGGGGTCCTAACAAGGTGAAGGGGTGGACATATTAACTCATTTTATGGTCAGAGCTCTTTCTTGGACTTCAAGCAGCAACTTGCTGTTAAGAAACATGACACAAAAAATAGCGCCATTCACATCTCTATTGCTGTTTCCTTGCAATTTCTATTATGCTGATGGGGGGAAGCAGTATCACTCTCAGGGATTGAGGGAGATGACAGTTTGGAGAGGGTTATTAATTACCAGTTACTATTCATGGGTTTTCTGTTTAAATGTGCAGGAATATGAGATTTGGATGTGAAATCAAGCTCATATCTCCCAGGCAGCTGTGCTGCACTAGAAATACATAATTTAGAGCACTTCTAACTTCAAGCTCTTGCATATCATTTTAATGGCTCATTGACAAAATGATGTGGGAGGAAGAACAAAAAAATTAACTCCTCCCAGATAAGAATCAGAAAGAGAAATCATTCCTTTACTGATAACATTGTTCAGGGATGCTGTTTTGGGAAAAGAAAAAAAATAAAGACAAAGAGAGAAATTACAAGTTGTAGGTATTAAGTAAAAAAACAAGACATTATAGTTACCTTGGTGGGTGTCAGTTGTATCATGTAGCACATTAAACCCTGCTGACCTTTATAGTTTCACACAACACTGGAAAGTCAGCAGCAGTTGCTCACCTGCTTACAAATCTGAATCTACTACTGGCAAAGGCAATATGTCTATATGATTTCGGTGACAACTGAAATAATTTTCATGTCTTCCTCACTGCAATTTCAATAGGTAGGATATTGTTTTCATACTGCAAATCTTCACATTTTGCTTAGAAAGGGTCCTGCCAGGGACAGCATGTGAAGCATTATGGTTTACATTTTGGAAAAGAAGCCAGATCCTCGGGGAGAAATTATGAAACTTCACTCTCATCAAGATTCTTCCCCAAACACAGGAGAACTGATATGCTGCTTTGAAGAACCGTGGTTATAAGTTAAAAGCAAGCTACCACAGAGGGTCATAAAACCAATGTGCAGAGGCCAAATGCTTGCTGTTACTGAAAGCCTTTATCAAGGCACAAGTTATCAGTAGAGCTGGCATAAAAACAAAACATTTCTCATGTTATGGGAAGATTATAAAGATTAGACTTTACTATGAAGCCTCCCTGTGTACTCCTGTGGAAAAACCCAAACAACTCCCTTGTAATTCAACTTTAGTTATCTCATATGTTTTCTTATTGGTTGTCAGTCTGTTTTTTTCTAATTTGACAAATATCTTGAGCTCAATTATTTAATTAGCGATAACAACTTCAGAATCCCCAGCTAGATCTGTTCTTTACCTCCTTTGAATAACTACTATTTCTTGCAAGCAGATAAGTCAGTTAGTGACATAGCACATTCATTTGAGCCTTTAATGCGGTTTATCTTGCATTCATTGACTGAAAAACATAACTACCTCTGTGCAAAAGGAGGTGATATTTTTTCACAAAACATAAAGGTCTCAGAAATTAAATATCTATTGGTTGACCATATCGGTTCATTGCTTTCTCTACTTGTATGAAAGACTGGAGAGTTGCTTTCAGATTCTTAACAGAGTGGAAAAAAATTCTGGAATTTTTGAAGTCTGGTGATAATAACTGGTGATGGTTTGTACATTGATGTGAAGAATAAATACTGAAATCTACAAGCTCCTTTATTTTCTTTTCCAAATAAAATAAGTAGTTAATTGCTATAGAATTAGGACAAAACCTCATTTTATTGACAGCACTTTCCTCTGCAGGAAAGGAATGATTCATATTAGATGGTGTGAGTTGGCTGTGAAGTTCTCTGCAATTATTTCTCAGGCCATGTACTTCAGTGGCAATTTTATCCACATAGAGACCATAGTATCAAATATAGGAGAACAAACCTTCTCATCAGTTTTTAAAGTTGGTGCATATGCTGCTGCTAAAATGTAGAACTTATACATTCTTTCTTTCCTTTTTATGTTTGTATCACCAGTATTTGATAGTGCAACCAAAAATATAATAAACTTGGTCTGTACCAAAAATTCTATATTTTGAACATCTTCCAAAGAGGTTAAAGGAGAGTGTGGTTTTGGTCTACTGAGTGGTTTTGGTCTACTGAGTACTAACTGGCCAAAATTCTCCTCCATGTTCTATTGTAATTAATTAGGGATTTTTAATTTAATTTGACTAGGGTCATTCTTCCGGGAAGGGAAGGGAAGGGAAGGGAAGGGAAGGGAAAGCTGATGCTTTGATAATTTAAAATATCATAGAAGAATCAAATACCATCAAAATAAAGAGACACAGATGACTTGTACAATGGCCTAATTTTTGTAATTACATGATTAAATTCATTCAGAGCCACTGATCTCTTCAGATACATGTGTAGGTCTATTGATCACAAATATGCCTCACTGTTATACTAACAGATGCACAGTTATTAATTTTGGAAAGAATCCACATCCCTTTTTCAGAAAGATCAGAGAAGCTAATTAAGTATGACATGGCATCTTGTGTGGAGGAACTGCACTGCCCCTCCTATAAATGGGTAAAAATTGTGCCAGAATGCCAGAACCTATGAAATGAATACCAGGAAAAATAATTGTGCTATACATTTTCCCCCCTCATTCCTCTCTGCCGTTTCAAACCAGTATCTTTGCCAGATTACATGTTCAGTGTAACAAGTGCAGCTCTGCAAGTAAATGCATGGCACCTGCTAACTGTTGTTCCCTTCTCAAACTTCTCATTTACCAACCTTTGTTAAGTGCTCCAGTGGGTTGACACAGCAAAATTCATGCCAAAATCTTCTCTCTACAAGAGCACTAATAGCTCAACATTGTGAGCCAGGGTTATTAAACCACATCCTGAGCAGTGTCTGGGCTATTTGGAAATATAAATAAATAATGAGGAAAATACAGGAAATCTGTTCTCAGAAGAGATTAGTATTCAGATAGTTGGAGTTCAATTACTGCCAGGAGTATATGATGTACAAAATATAGTATTTATATATTCATTTTGCAAGATAAAATCTTAGATCTGTTAGCCAGCTTACCTTGGTGAACAATAATGAACTAAATCAAAGATCATATCACTTCTTGTCTACTTTTGAGATTTTGGCCTAGCCTGTTCAAGCAGGTTATTTTTTTTATACCCTACTTAAACCTGTTGAAATGTTTTCATATATGATTCATATGCTTTTTTGGCGATGAGTCCTCCATCATGAGCCATTTAAATATCAAGACAAGAATTTATCATTATATTATTTATAAAATAAATATATTTTTACTGAATAAACAACAAAACCCCCTAGAGAAAAAACATAGGGGCAGCTAGTACAATTATTTTGGTCATTCAAATATTAATAATATTCATATTCATTTTTTCCCTTTCCCTCTGATAATTAATACTTACCTTAAAATGAAATTAAGTGACTTATTGGACTTTCAAAAAGCAGGGATACTCCTTCCATGAACATCCTTTCTCTTTAGGGTATCTAAAGGATCTTGTTCCTCCTTTTTGACAGGGTAGGATTTCAAATGATCCAGCACGCATTAAAAGGTCAAAGAGTTGTTATATAAATTATTCTTGAGACACAACTACTACAGTGATTTCTTTAGAATGACAAGAGTGTGCTACATTGCTTTTTCAATGACTAAGCTCATGAAATTTCTGGGACATCCGTGATATTTGTATGGTAGAGGCTTTTAGACATCTGAATGTGTGTTTAGGTACATAACTAGATGAAGTTGAGCACCTACAATGTTGGTGTCCTCAACTGGGGAGGTAAAAAAGTACAGTACAGTGAAAAGATATAATCACAATATTGGAGATCTGGATTGTAAAATGAGTTCTCAGAAAGAAGAATAGAGGAATTGCACTCATTAAAGAATAAATTAGGGCTTTGCTTCTCAATTTAACTGAAGATCTTAATTTGCCTAAGGCTGATTATGTTAAACTTAAGTCACAATAATCTAAAATAATGGGAAAGAGCAAAGGAATACGTTGGAATACCAGCTTGGGTGCGTTCAGCCCTGAAGAGTATGGTAAGTGATTTTTCCCATAGAATCCATGCTCCTAATTCATGTGTTTTACTTAGCTCAAAAGATTATAAATTCTCAGACACGTTTGTTTTGTTCTGCTAGGAAGTAGAAGGAAAATAGGAAGAAGTAGAGGCGGGGAAGCATGTAAGGCATGATTGATTTTGGAGTCTGTAATGGCAGGTTTATTGATTCTGACTCATGAAGTATGAAGTTATAGATTTGTGTGATGTTACAAAGCCAGCTAAAACAGCTACATAATGTCACACACTACCCAAGTATTGGTCAATTAAATTCTTGCTTTATATCTTTTGGCTGTTTAATGTACACTGTAGACATGATTTAATAGCTGGATCAACCATTCAACCTCTTTTAACGTTACCAATTTTTTAGTAGCAAATAGTATTGTGTACTTTAAAAAATCAGGACATAAGAGCTATGATTCTACTAAAAATAAGATTTAACATCAAAAATAAGCAGAGATGTTGGTGGCATTTACATATTTTTAAACATGTCTATTTAAATGCAAAATATTCTGTATTGAATAAAATTTTTGCTTTACTAAAAATAAAATATAAATATACTGTTATTTCTTGTGCATATTGGTGCTTTGTCTGTGAGAATAAGTTAAAAAAAAAAATCAAGAAGACCTTATGCAGGAAGAAGAAATATCATAGGTGGTATTTACTCTTCCAGAGGTATTGCAGTTAAGCATCATGATGAGAGATTTCCAAGAAAAAAATCTTTCAGCATGGCTTATCTACTGACTTTGGATTCAATGGAAAGAACAAGTGTGGTACTTAAGGTAGTGTCCCAAAGTAAGCTGTTTGCTGTTTGTGAAATATAGGTTTTGAGTGTTGTTTTTTCACTAACAGTAGAGCTGGCCATGTATGAAAATATTGGCCAAGATGATCCAAAATTCTCATTCTCAATTTGACCTGGGGTACAAAAGTATCTGTAATGCTTATATCTGACACCTCTAGAAGGTGGTATAAATACAGTAATTTATTATTTTTAAGTGTGATGGCTGTATGGAAAAATGTTTTAGAAAAAAAAAAAGAAAATAAAGAATCTTCAAAAGATATTTTTTTTCTACCGTTTTTGTCTAAAGCAAAGATAAGCACCATTAGAAGAGTATACAGTTCCAGAAACATGTGAAGATTAATCTTTACAAGGCCTTTTAGAAATCTATATGCATGATTGAGCACCACTGCTCTAGTCTCTGCCCTGTTCAGCTTGTTAACATGGATCTAGCTAATGTAACCAGAGTAGCAACAGACCGTACATAAGTACTTTTTACAACTGGATAAAAATTATTTGTTTCTTTTACTAGTAAATATTTCTCTCTATTTCAGTTTCTAAAAATGTGCACTGCAGCATTTTTTTCTCTATTCCTATGCATGTACATGTACACCCACAAACACATACGCACTCTTTTGAATATAAATACATCATATTAACAGTTTAAGTACAGAGAAAACATGAAACTGAGAGAAAGCTTTTACTGTTATCTCTATTTCTGAATTGAACTTAGAGACACGAAGAAGTTACTATGACTTAGGTGATGTTCCACAGCAAGTCTGAACAATTAGAACTAACTATTCTATGTTTCTAGAACTAACTATTCTATTCTAGAACTAACTAACTAACTATTCTATGCCTGTGGATTCGAGATTTTCATTGATCTCCGCATTACAGGATCAATCATAAAAACTGTCCTGAGGGATCAGACTGTTTGTCTTTGAGGACGTGTTTAGAAGATACCAAGGCCTTGTATATCCAGGTTTCTTTCTTGCAACAGGCAGTGGACAGCCAGAAAAGTCCCTTAAAAATATAGGACATGAGTGAATAGTATAGAACTTTAACATTCTGTCAGCTGCATTCTGCCAAGGAGTTTTAGATATATAGTTGTAGAAGTAGCCAGATTGCTATCATGGTGTGGCATGTCTTGAGAATAATTAAAAGCCAGATTTCCATAAAATATTATCTGAATAGTGGAAGCACAAAGCTAGCTTGAAAGCAGCCCCAATACAAAAGGTAAAACTCAGAAGAGATTATGAAATAGTGGTAAAAACTGGAGAAAAATGGAACCTCTGGAAATACTTTTAATACTTGCAAAAATGCTATAAGAATATGAAGAGTATTTTTGAGAGCAATTTGACTCTAACTAAAACTTGCCACAGCTGATAATTTCTCACACAGCATTTAAAAAAATAATAATAATGTGTTGAGACATTAAGCTAGCGTGGCTGGTGCCCAGAAACCCATTGTGAGATCCTTTGAGCTCGTGCATGTCCTGGTGTTCAATCAAGAAAAGATTCACACAGGGCCGCCAAGAACTCTATTACCCAGCAAATTTGGAGATTGCACAGAAGCCTTAGGTGGTCAGCTAAACAGAAAATGCTGCGCAGGACAGCTCTGCCAGCAGCCAGCAGGGAAAGCTGCATAGGAGAGCTCTATTAATAACACCTTTACTTTTATCACAATTCAACAGTGAGGACGAGACAAACAACTGTATCTGTGCAAGTTTCATGTGCTGGCTATGTAACACCACCATTTAGTCAAGAAAAAACCTGCTTGGGTGGTTTAATTTGAGACCAAGGCACCTCAGTCTGGGTATCTATCTTAAGGTCTCTCTATCGCTAGCAGGACACTCATTGCACATCTTGTCAGTACACTAGGTGGAGATGAATAGCTCTTCTAAGTTTAGATTAAATTTCTAGGTATTGTTTAAACACAGAGTGTCCAGAGGCACTTTAGGAGCACTGGAATTCCTAGTATCCATCCAGGTAGATGATAATCCATAGGTTTCATGCCACAATTGCCAGCACATGCAAATGCATTAGACATGTAGTAAGTACACTGTTACTCTCTGAAAACTGAGACATTTACATGAGCTGACAGATCTAACACAGAATCTATGGAAGATGTGCATTCCTGCATCAATGAATGGAACCCAGGTAGAAGCAAAAATATGGATTGTCTAATGGTTCTGGATGCTTGCCTGCAGGAACGGATCCTGGACTCTTGTTGCATTTTCCAATTTTACAGCTGTCACCATGCACAATGATGTTCCCACAAACAGGGGCAGCAGTGCAGACTGGCAGGGGCAATGCAGTGAGGAACAGCTCTGTGATTTTCTTTTCTTTTTTCCATCACAACCCCCTTCCTGGTTGCACACTTCCTTTTAGAGATATGTCATTCTTCCTAGTCTATATAAAATACGTCAAAAAATCATTCTTCTCTAGGTCTACCTTCCAGTCTCTCTGGAAGAATAGATAGCTGACTCATTAATAAATCTTCTGCACATTTTTTTAAAAACCAGTAATTCATCTGTATGACTAGGAATAATTAGATAACTTACAATAGCATTGAGCTTTACAACTATCAGCTAACCAATCCTCCTGACAGCCCTGTGGAGACATAATTGAAAAGTTTACAACCTAGGCACAAGGGTATTTCTTATTCTAAATAGAAACAACACCTTCTAGTTGAATAGTGCAGAATAAATTTCAAAAGGTGAATTTTTTTTTATTGGTTATTTTTTGTTGTTTATATAATAATTCTTATTTTTTAAAGGTGAAAGACAACAAAGTTTTATAAACTTGGGGTTTTTTGTTAGTGGGAAGCTCAAACTGTTGAAAAATAACTTAGATTTCGTGAGAGATACTGAAAAATTGAAGAAGCAGAATTGGAAGAATGTTGTTAATGTGTTTCTTTTTGGTTTTTAGTTGTTGTGTGTTCATTTTTGGGTTTTTTTTTCCAAAGTAAAAATCCAATTAACTGAAATTATATTATATTAAAAAAACCAAAATCAAGCTCCAGTCAAAAAAGCAGGTGGACCCATATTAAAAAAAAAAAGAGTGAGATCTAAAAAAAGCTTTTTCCTTTAGAATCATATAAGAAAACTCAAGTCTTAATGTGAGATTTTTTTTCTCGCTTCTTTTCTTATTCAAATATGAGAAAAAATAATTAAGGTGAAAAGTAGGCACTAAATACTTAACGAAGTATGAAAAAATACAATAAAACTACCTATTTAGACTTAAATGGAGCACAATTTTACCTTTTCATTCAGCAAAGGATATGAAAAATACATAAGTGAAAGAAAAGCATATTAAGAATGAAAACAATTTTTCTACCTAAAATTAGCAGCTGGAGAGTTAGAACTTGGCGTGGTATTAGCAAATTGTTTATTGGTTGTAACACTAGTGATAGTCCCAGAGCAACAACTGTAATCAGAGATCTGTTTGCAAAGCTAATTCATTCAATTTATTCATTTCTTCCCCTTCTCATAAAAAATAAAAGCTTTCTCTATCACTGTTCCTAAGTCTTAACTCCCATAAAAATGTGATTATGGGGGGAAAAAAACCCTCAAAAAATAACACAGATTTTTAGACTGGTTAAATTTCATTTAAAAAACTTACAGCTGACAAATATTTGCAAGTCTGAAGGGACTTCAGAATATTATTCCATTATGAGTTCACCAGAGAATTACTGAAAAAAATGTAAAAAGCAATTTCATAGCATGAAAACAATCAGTTAGTACCGTAAACATAAGTATTTTAATGTTTTGCATCCACTCTCTGCCCTTATCACAGTTTTTACTGCTTGTATGGTCAGGGATTCATAAGCTCAGCCTTTACAATGAACTGCAAGAGCTGGTATGTTTTGTTATCAGAAGACATTATCTGAAAATATCTGTCCAACAGGCAGGAAGGGAAAAGAAAGTCAGCAGCAGGGAACTGGATTAAGGCCAATAGCACAAATAATGAACAAAGGGTATCCCATATACAGGCATCAAGCAGCTTTTAACTTGTCAAGTGAGTTGTGAAGGCATCCTTACAAATGTGTGTGACACACTTACCATCTAAAGTCCAAGATGCATAGCTGTACCATGTCTTGCAATGAAATAAGAAACCATAGCACTGTTCCCCACAGTTACCCACATTTGACTTATACACTTCCATGCTGGAAAGCAGAAGCTGTAGATCTCCAGCTTCCCTAACCCCCAGCCTCTAGCAAACAAAGCCAAGGACAGAATGATGGCATGTGAGCTGATGAAGAAGGCACTATATGCTGACTGATTTGC
The DNA here is from genome assembly GCA_013400275.1 of Rhadina sibilatrix. Lineage (NCBI taxonomy): Eukaryota > Metazoa > Chordata > Aves > Passeriformes > Phylloscopidae > Rhadina > Rhadina sibilatrix. Next base: position 18,520 of record VWYO01018517.1, read on the forward strand.
TTGAAATATTGGCTTCAAATCTGCTCACCTGGTTGGCAGCAGAGACCAAGTTTTATCTGCATTGAAAGTACCAGTGTGCTTTCTGATCGCGTTTTTGATAAATCCTTTTCTCTCTGTATTTGCACAAACAAGATCTTTAAGCAAGCCTGTAGCACTGTGTAGCTCAGCAGCCAAGGTGAGGCAGGCAGAGGGGCAGTTCAGTGTGATACCTGACCCAGGTTCCATATATATAGCTATATACATTATACACATATACAGACACACTTAATATGCATGTATATATGTAACTTTCAAAGTTAGGGTGCAGCTTTTTGTTATTTTGCAGATCAATTTCTGCTTTTTGTGGTCAAGACAAGTCTGTCAGATGAAAGAAGGAATAATTCACAGCCTTTTAGCTGGTCTTACAGGGGATTTCTTACTTCCATTTGAATGTCTAGTGATTGGTGAACAAGCCTCTGCAGCTCAGCAGAGAATCCTCAAGTGGCTTCTGGTGTTATTTTGATGGTATTAAGACAATGGTGCATAGCATATGTTGGGCTTTTTCTCTGAATTCTTTTTTTCCTTCTGAAGGTATGCTCATGCTTTCTAAATTGGAATAAGTCTTTTAACTTAGAACAGAATGTGTCAAAAGAAATCTCTAATTTTTCAGCTTTGAAACTAAATGCATTAAGTAGAATTGTAGTGTTTTTCAGTGATTGAAGATTTCGGATTATGCGTTTCTCTTTAAGAAAGCAAAATGCTTTTCATCAAAGACATTTTCACAGTAGTGAAATTAAACACAATGTGATATTAAACACAAAATTGGACTATTTGAAGCAATTCAACTATTTGCAGATTTAACTACATAACAATGTTCAATAACAAAACCAGAGATGGTCAGCAATGTATTTTTGTAAGCAAATATGTGAGACAGCATGCTATTTATTTAGCAAAAAAGAACTATGTGACTTGAAATAAATAAAGGTAAATGTGTTTAATTATTTAAAATAAAGGGTTTAAAATACAAACTAAAAAAATCACTTTAATTAACATTCTTAATAATACAATAATATAAATGCAAGGGAAGGCATATATTCTTTCCTTACAGCTGTGGGCAACATCTTCACAAGATAAGATATACAAAGGGCTATAAAGTGGGAACGATGTGTCTAGGTTCAAATTTATGATCCCGAAAATATATATTTAACTGATACCTGATTGAGTGCCAAAGCACATAGACTTGTTAGCACTTGAAATGAACATTCCTCCAGTACCTCTGCATTCCTAGTATAGGTTCTATTTTTTATGTGCCAGAACAGCTTTAAATCTCCCAATCAAGATCTAGAAAGCAATTTTTACTCCAATTTAGTCCACTGTACACCTATATTAGACAACCAATACTACAGAGAACACAAAGGTGGCTGTCATTTCCTTTTAAAACTCAGCCACAGGAAGAGAAAACCAAGGAGGTTACCCTTTTACAATAACTTTACCTGCACTGTAGCCAAGGTAGAAATCTGGACGTGACTATGAAAGCATTAAATAGACCATTTTGGTGCGATAAGGAAGGAAAGGTGAGACTTAAAATTAGGGAATTTAAGGAATTAATTATTTAAGGAATCATTCTTTTCTTGCATTATGGTTCATTCTTTAAAATAAATGTTCTTTAGAAATGGATTAGAGTCCAGGTATCCCTAATCTGGAGAACCTGACTTAAGGTTTAGAGAGAGTTCAGCCACACTTTTTCTTGCTCTCTGAATCACCAGTTCAACCCAGAGGAGCTCAAGATGCTCCTGTCCAACTTGTTATTTGGTGCCTAATTTCCCCTCCTGGTTGCAGGATGCATAGCTCTAACATCCCTTACAAGACTGAAGCTTTGGTATCTGCATCCATATCTCTTGTTGTAAGTATTTGAATTATCAGAACTAACTGCAGTAAGACTCTTCATCTGGTTGTAGATTTTAATTAAAATTCTAGAGTGTCTGAGTGTATTGTCTTGTGAAGATCATATTTTATATATTGGGAATTCCAAATGAGATGTTGCTTCCCAGCCCATCTGTGAATCATAAAGTGGTTTAGGTGGGAACCAGGTGCTACTTTCAAACATATGTTACAGCTTAGATTTAAGCATATTACGAACTTTATCTACCAAACCAAAGGTGTCCAGATTTTCATGCCATCGTCTCAGATGAAAAGGATCAGCCTGAGACATAAATGATTTAAATTCTATCCGAGTATCAGGTTAGAGAGAATTAGGCAGTCTGAGTGTCAACCTGCATGATAAAGGACATTTTTCACAGCTTAAAATTTCATCAGACAAGAGAAATACTTTTCCTTTTGAATAATTTTCAAGATTCTCTTTCCAAAACTTTGTCTCTGGCAGCAGCAAAAATAAAAAATAAGTAAATATTTTCTTATTGATGCATTCCTAAATCAGTTGCACATTTCTCTAATCAGCTGCACATTTAATGAAAGATGTGAGAATTGTAATGAGAGTTTAGATGATGGTAAAAAATCTTCAATCCTCCTCACCTGTGAACTTAAAAACCAGAACAAATTGTGTTCAACTCTTTCCTCCCGTGTGAGCAAGAAAGGAAAAAATAATTAAGAAGGAACTGTGTTAATTTTTTGAAGACAATTTTTTCACCCACTTGTGAGTGGGTATTGCTTAAGTCTGGAAAGAGCACCTACTTAGCCCTGATCCATCCCCATGCTTGGGAGGCTACTCTCAGGTATATTACTTTACTTATTGTGTTTAAAATTGATTTCATGGAGGGCTGAGTACATCCCTTCCTCTAAAAAACATTAGCCTTCTTCATTAGAAGTGGCACAATCCATAATTATTGGCAATACTTTAACTGTAGCATTATGATATTTATGTGACAACATTTTATACAAAGGAGGCATAATACAATCTACATAAATGGCCAGACAATGTTTCTTTTCTGTAGTAAGCTGCAGCTCACTCTCATGACAGAGCAAATGAATATACAAATGAAGGTGACTGTACAATAAATACTTCCCTAGGAATGTTAAGTGTCAACAGACACACATTTTCTATAAAATTATTGTTTCATTTTTACAGAAGACAAATTCTCATCTCAATTTTTCTAAAACTGTCACAGTGCGTCTGCTTGCTTCCTTTCTTGATGCTGTTTTATCTCACATACAACTACATTTGTGAAAGATGCAAATGATATTAATAAAAGATTATGAGACTTCACTGTAACTGTAAGCTTACAGCATGTTCTTTCTCTCTCTCTTCCTCTCATATACACATACCACACACATATATGTATATACAAAGATAAAGATGTTATAAATATAAGATAAAAGCAAGATACAAGCATGTATAAACAGAGTACTAGTAACAATTCCTAGAAGCACTGCTTGTATCTATATAGATATGCCATAAATCTGTGAGCCTGCTTTCAGGTTTCAAGTGCATTAAATTTATATCCACACCATGTATCTTACTGCCAAAAGGGTACATGTTTTTCTATTGATCACAACAACTTTGTGTCAGGTTGAATGCACCATGATATACCTCCCTGATTAAGTCAACTTTGTCTTCACCATGAAGTGACAAAAAAAAAATATTTCCAAGCCTATGAAATTGCATTCCCCTTCAAAAAGAAAGCAAAACAATTTTTAAGTACGGTCACATAAGATTCAACATTGTCTTTTTTTTTTTTGTTGTTATGCTAAATATTTTTTATTATGTTCTTGGATATGATTTGTAATATCTCAATAAGGGAGAGTATGCTGTCTTTCTAGGAGACTCTTGAAAAAGTTTACAAGTACACGAAGCTCCAGTTTTGCCTGGCTGTTGTCAGCAGGTGTACTTGCCCATGAAACAAGAATGAGTAATGAGTTGCCATTAAACATCATAGGTTTGGATGTGTGTCCAAAGAGAGCTTTTAGGAAAGATATAGCTTTTGCATAGCTAAGACTGAGAAAAGATGATGGGGACTAATGACAAAATAATTTGTTTATTAAAATTTGGCTTATAAAAGTTATGTGCAAGGAAGTAATTGAGTGGGAGATGTTCCTGGTCTGGTGTGACTCTTGGCACCTTTTTACCTACATATGGTATGATTAGTGAAAAAAGGACTGTCTGCCAGCATTCCTGGAGAGTTTGAAGTGAGTTTGAGGCTTCTGTGTTTGGACACAGATCATACATAGGTCTTTAGGATGGATTAAATTTTCTCCAGGCAAAATGCTGAAATTGATAGAGGTAACCAGAAGCTCATTAGATGAGTACACCAGTAAGAGTGTACTTTGGAAACCAGATTCTCTTCCCCTCTGCCCATTCCCCCTAGCTGTTATTAGAATCACAAAATCATAGAATAGTTTGGGCAAGAGGGGACCTTTAAGATCATTTAGTTTCAATCCCCCTTCAATAGACCAGGTTTCTCAAAGCCCCTTCCAGCCAGGTCTTGAATATTTCAAGTTTGGGCATCCACAACATCTCTGGGCAACCTCTTCCAGTCCCTCACTGCCCTCCCAGTAAAGAATTTCTTCCTAATATCTAATCTAAGCCTATCCTCTTACAGTTTAAAACCATTCTACCCTGTCCTATCATGTGCCTCCCCTGGCTTGCTTTTAGGCCCCCTTTGGCACTGAAAGGCTGCTATAAGGTCTCCTAGGAGTCTTTTCTCCTGGATGAACAATCCCAGCTCTTTTATCCCATCTTCACAGGAGAGTTGCTCCAACCCTGCTATCATCTTTGTGAATTCATTCATTCATTCATTCGTTCATTTGTTCCTTCATTCATTTTCTATTTTCAAATCTATCAGGAAGATGATGTGCAACCTGCCCCCATGATTTTATTCAGACTTTAATTATCTTGGGCCTCATCTTTTTTCTTAAAAGGCCAATTATTTTAACCAAAAACCAAACAATAAAAACATATCTTCCAATAGCCTGAAAGCTTTGATGTCATGTTTGAAGGGTCATGTAGAACAGGAGAGATGCTTAGGACTTGGGGAAGACTGTCATTCCAGTCTTCAAAAGGGGCAAGAAGAAGGGCCCAAGAAACTACAAGCCAGTCAGCTCCACCTTTATCCCTGGTAAGATCATTCTGGAGGTCATTACCAAGCATGTAAAAGGAAAATCAGTTACCAGGAGTACTCAACACTGATTTAAGCAAAGGGAAATCATACTTCACCAGTACCATTGCCTTTTACCAATGAAATAAGTAGCTGAGTAGATGAGAGAAGAGCTGTGGATGTTGTCTACCTTGGTATCTGTGAGGCTTTTGACACTATCTCCCATAACATCCTCATAGTTAAGGTCAGGAATTATGAGGAAACAGAAGTGGAATGTACAGAGTCTAGTTGGTGACTTTTAGATAGTAGTGTTCCCCATGGGTCAGGTCTGGGTCAAGTCTTACTTGACTTGTTTATCAGTGACCTGGTTGAAGAGACAGAATATAGCCTCAGCAAGTATGCTGAGGATAAAAACCGGGGAGGAGTGGTTGCCATGGAGGCTGGATTGTCATTTATTGAGATCTGAACAGACTACAGAGTTGAACAGAGAAGAACTTTATGTAGTTCAGCAAAGAAAAATTAAGAGTTCTACACCTGGGGAAGAATAATCCCAAGTACCAGTACCGGCTGGGGACTGAACTGCTGGAAAGCAGCTCTGAAGAGTAGGACCTTGAGGTCCTGGTGGAAAACAAGCTATCCATGAGCCAGCAGTGTGTCCTTGTGGCCAAGAAGGCCAATGGTACACAAAGATGCATCAGGAAGAGCACTGCCAGCAGATCAAGGGAAATGATCCTACCCTTCTACTCAGCCCTAGTGAGGCCATGTATGGGGTGCTGTGTCCAGTTCTCGGCTATCCAATACAGGAGAGACCTGGAGCTCCTGGAGTGACTCCAGCAAAGGGCTACAAAGTTGATTAAGGGACTGGAGAATCTGTCATATGAGGAAAAGTTGGGAGGAGTTGGGCCTGCTCAGCCTCAAGAAGAGATTACTGAGTGGGGACTTTATCACTGTCTACAAATATCTGAAGGGAGGGTGCCAGGAGGATGGAGACATGCGCTTTTTGGTAGTGCCAAGCAATAGGACAAGAGGCAGCAGGCAGAAATTGGAACAGAGCAAATTCAGGCTGATTATGAGGAAGAACTTCTTTAGTGTAAGGGTAAGTGAGCACTGGAAAAGGACGCCCTTCTCAGGAGATATTCAAAGATTTCCTGGACACAATCTGGTGCAGCCTGCTCTGGGTGGACATCTTGAGCATGGGCATAGGACTAGGTGATCTCCAGAGGTCCCTTCCAACCCTTCACGTTCTGTGATTTTATGATTTAATCTTGACTGACAAACAGGTACTTATGTGATAGAAATGACTACCTGTTCTAGGTTGATAACACAGAAGAATGAAGTATTAAGTATGATTTAACTAAATATTCTGATGAGTGGATTTACATTAATCTCTAAACTTTTTTTGTTCTGTTTAAGGTATTTTTAACATAGTATATTCATTTCCTAATGAGATTCAAAAATAGAAAATATACCCATGACTTTGGAACATGAAGAATCATTTCAAAATTTACTGACTTTAGTGAGTTTTAGGCCGGAGATGTCAATGAAACAATGGGAGAAGACCAGTGAATAAAGCTCGTTCAGAATTGGGTGAGGAAATTCTGTTCTAACAGTGAAAGATATTTTTCATGCCAAGATCTCTCTTTTTTTCCACACATATATTTGCAACCAGAAGCAGAATAAAAGGCATTTATACACATTCCCAAGTATTGTCCATCTATCAAACACCATTGAAATGCAGGAATTCTAACAATGCTTTTAGAGATAAAAGCCTAGGAATGGTGTATTACAACACGGAAATGTTAATCTGAAGTTGTTTTCAATGTACCAACTTATGGGCTTGATATAGAATCAGGCCCACAGGGGAAATAAAGAAGACTTGAAAAATAGATTACAAGTATTACTACTGTTCTACAGGAAAAGATAAACAAAGTAATATTTTATAAGTGTCTTCATTCCCTATGTTTGAACAACCACAGTACACATATCCCCAGCATGTGGCTGTGTTGTTACATCATTTTATGGTGCTTTGCTTGCAGGACTAGCCAGCTGGGATGTCAGAAACTAGAATTTTTAATGCAGTCACATCAGCAGCAGAATTACTCTCTGATTAGAAATATGTCTACGGAAGAGTAGGTAATTTAATAAATCAAAGACCTATGTAGGAAATGTTGCCACATAGAGCACTATTTGAACCAAGGAAAAAAAAAAAAAAAAGGGTGTGACAATTTTCTGAGACCAAGACGTAGTAAGTCCTAATTTGATGAGCAGTTTGGAGGAGAAGGAAGTTTTAAAAAGCTGACCTCATAGGTGCTTAAAAATAAAATCTCTTTTATCAAAGAGTTACAGTAAACTAGTGCCATAATTTTGATTTTTTTCCTGTGGAAGCAGGTATTGTGTGAATTGCTTGTAGTTTTCATTATCTAAAAAAAGACCTATAAACAGCTTTAAAAAAAAAATGTTGTGAATTTTAAACATATGTGTGTATTTGGGTTGCTATCAGCACATTGTATTCCTTCCTAATTTGATTTCTCAGTGGCTTATGTAGTGCATTGGGTTTCTATGGACAGGTTTTGGTAGTAGGGGGCAGCTACAGGGGTGGCTTCTGTGAGAAGCTGCCAGAAGCTTCCCCAAGTCCAGCAGAGCCAAGGCCAGTCGGCTCCAGGATGGACCCACTGTTGGCCAAGTCTGGGCCATTTAGAAATTGTGGTAATTTTTCTCTGATATCATATTTCAGAAGAAGTTAAAAAAAAAAAAAAAAAA
>VWYO01018517.1:26321-77505 GCA_013400275.1 Rhadina sibilatrix
AAAAAAAAAAAAAGCAAATCTAACTGTAAGCAAAGAAGAGTAAGATCATGTGAGAGGAAAAATCCTACAGACACCAAGGTCAGTGGAAGAGGAGGAGGAGGTGCTACAGGTTCTGGAGCTGAGATTCCCCTGCAAACCATGTTGAAGACCATGGTAAGGCAGCTGTGCCCCTACAGCCCATGGACAACCACAGGGATCCAGAGGTTCACCTGCAGCCTGTGGAAGAGACTCATGCTGGAGCAGGTGGAATCCTGAGAGGAGGTTATGAACCCATGGTGGGAAGTGTGGGTTATATAACCAAGAAGGTTATCACGAACATTTATCATCCCAGAAAACCTAATGCTGTTAAGAAGTCTTTGTTGCCTTCCTTGCTTAAAAGTATGAGCTATTCTTTACACCAGTAAATTATTGTATTTTTAAATACAATTACCATGAAGCCAATGTATTACAAGTTATAAATCTGAAGATTAAATGCTCCTACCCAAGAAGTGGAATGATTAATATTAAATTATTTCAATGTTCCATGATGGAATACCATTTCAATTTTATTTCTGTAAGTCTAACACAATAAAAAAGCAGAACTAATTTCTTCTCTCCTCATATATATTTGGTAAAACCTGAGTATGTCAAAGATACCACTATTTTTAGTGAGATTTCTGATGGAGAATATTATTAGAAATAGTGTTTTTGTTCCTGCACATACCTTTGAAAAAACAGTCAATGGCAAATGCTATCTAGTTGTTTAGATTCCTTTACTGTTCATTTGGCATTTTAGTGTTCCACAGATTTTATGTATGAGGTTAATTTGTTATGACCACTGGAGAGCCTTGTGAAGGTTCATTTGGAGTTGTCCACTTGCACAGAAGAGCCCATGTTTGCATAGAGGTTGGACTGCCAACATTTTGAATCAGTGAGAACATTGCTTATTCATTTCCAACAAAGATATTAAGACAAAGTTTCCTTATTCAGCAACATTAAAATTGAATGTCGTGTTATACTCATGATGTTATTGGACGTCAAGCATTCTGGTAAACAGCTGGCATAATCCTGGATTGCACATCTGGTAGGTGTGGATGGAACTCATTAGAATAAGTCTTCCATAAATAATGTGCCAAAGCTTTGATATAACAAGTGCTTATGCCTGATGGCATCCATTTACTGTTTGCCAGTTCAAATGTGCTTCCAGTGTTGGAATTCGTCCACAGTGGTACTTTAAATATTGAGAATGAGCTCACTACATTTTGGAGGTGAAAGTTGAACAAAGGGAGCCATATACTCATCCCCTGTGAGCTATAGCAGCTCTGGGGTAGTGAGCAGAAGCACTTTACTTAGCAGTTGAAATTTTTGCCTGCATATTTTCACTTTTAGCAAGTTTAGCACTATTTTAGGGAAATTAATCATGGGACATATCATTCTAGAGAAGTGACCTTGAATAGAGATATTCCCTTAGAGAAAAACCTGAAACAAGGGAAGATGGACTTACATGTTATCATAGAACAACAGAAGATAGATCTGGAAAGAACCTTGAGGAGTCACCTATGCTATCTTTCTTCTCCAAATGTATTTACCCCATTCCCGATGGGTGCTCAACTAATCTGTTCATTAATCTTTATCATTAATCCCAGCCCAACATCATCAACAGAAAGTAGCATACATAGCTCCCCTGTGTCCCTTACCCCAGATGCAGGGAAATGTTTGATATTTTTTCTCTTGATAGGGCATGTAAGCAAATGATTATTATCCTTTCTGTTTGCAGATGCAAGAGAAGTGTTGAGCTGAAGTGCTGACAAGAGATTGAAATATTTAAGTCTTCCCATGATTCCAGTGAAAAAGGAACACAGAACAACAATTCAGATATTTTTATCTGTGATTCAGAGCTTAGCCTCATCTAAACACTGCTCAAAAGGAAGCCTCTTTCCCTCCAGACATCTTATTATAGTATATTCTTATTATTTTCATTTTATTTTAAACACACCTTTTCTGAAACAAAAAATTAAAAATATACTCTTATACTGTCACATATATTTAAAAAGTGATTTTCAAGTGCAATTAAATGTCTCTTCTATTTGCCCTGACAATCACAAAAGGCTTATAGAATTCAGCACTTGGCTGTCAGTATGGACATAGTAAAGAAAAAAAAAAATACTGAATTGAAATGCATAACAAATACAGAAAAGGCTCTGGATATCCATGGATAATATTTTCAGAGTCCTGAAGGTTGTTTAGTGAAACCACACAGAGATTTAGGCTGATAGGTGATTTGGGCACTTCCAAAAATTTAATTTCACGGAAAAATCTTGAGAGGACAATGCTGGCCTTTAAATTAAATACTTAAATTACATTTTAGCTGAATCATAACCAATGATCAAGACCTTACCCAACTAATTTCTCTTTCTAAATAGATTGCATATTATCTATTTCTCTGCAGACTAATTTCTTTTTATGATTTTATGCCCTATTGAATGATAGTTGATCAGAATCTCTTCACCTATATATGTGAACAGGAAAACATTAAAATTTCACCCTTCATTACACTTTAAAAACAGATACAAGTAGCTCAGGGGGGTTTTTATGCTTCTTGTTTTTGCATTTTTGTTGTTGTTGATGCAGATTTTGTCTATATTTTCTTAAATTTCTCACTTTTATCTCACAGTCCTTATCAGTATTACCTGGGATCAGAACTGCCATAAAAGGCAAACACTCATTTAGCAAGGCAGCAAAACACATGTTCACCAACACAGAACAAATTTTACTCGCTGCTAATAATTGCTTCTTATTAAGTTTGGCAAGACTGATGAATCAACCGAATTTTACTGGGACATAATAAAATTAGTAGAGGAGCAGAGGAAAGAATGTCTGACCTAGAAATAGGTGAAAACCAGAGCTGTGTGATATAGTAAGCTTCTAATAAGAGTTATCTATAACCCAGTTTAGAGGAATGGGACAATGTTCTTCTCTTGACTTGTATCATCAGTTATTAACTGTCTTTAAAAGCACTTGGATTTCTTGTCATGGTGACAAGTTTCCATGTTTTTATCTACCCTGTTCACTCTATATTAGAACAATAGAGAGGAAAGAAAAAAGGAATCCATGGAATTAATTTTGAATTAATGGTGTTAATTTCTCAGTCTCCCTCCACTTAAAACCCAGCTTCTACATTCTTCTGAAATAATTTTCAGGCTCAGAGAGGCAGTGTGGAGTTATAGGTTTATGTATGTGCTTGCCAATGTATCAGTAGTCTCTAGTTCCTTCCAATAAATGTTTTCATTTACAATTACTCATAGTTTCCCTCTAATACATTGTTGTAATTTAATACTCCACAGTTAAAGAATGATACTACAGAGTCACAGTTTAAGGTTATTACAAGCCTGAAGATACTGCCTGTGAAATGAAGAGCACAACTTTAATTGGTTTCCAACAAACCATGGTTAGGCCAATGCCAAAATGTTCTTCAGAAAAATCGGGCCATCATAGCTTGTCTTCATCTTTTTGAATCCTCTGCATGATTAGGTAAAACTTAATGATGTGGCAAGTTGTCATGGTTACAGGAAGAAAAAGTACCAGTATGGGTGTAGCCAAACTGTGTTTTTCATACCCATCTACATTATTCCTGATGAACTGTTAATGATGGGTCATTTGTAACAGCTGTGAGATTCCTGTAGTGGTCCCTTGGTCTTCACTTGACAACTACACCAAGCCTAAGGGGGATCATCTCTGCCAATGGGCCATCAAGGACTCCCCAGAATATACCACGACTCATAGGATTGCATCATTCCATTGTGAAACTCCCCACCCTAGGGGAGGTACTGAACATTCTTGCCTGGACTTTGGGGGTATGTAATCTGGGGATTTGGGGACTTGGACAGCCCCACTAGTGGACATCCAGAGGGGAACCCAGTTTTCCACATGACCACCACTTTCAGCAAGGCCACAACCACCACTTCAACAAGCACTGCAACCACTGCTTAATCCAGCTGTGACCACTGTTGGGGCCAGGTTGCAGTCTGACTTTGTCAGTTTCAGCCAATGTTTCTGTACCATCACCTTCACTGTAATTCTCCTATTGAATTGTAACTCCGGCTTGAAACCTCTGCAAGGTGATTTTGAGGTGTTTCCCCCTGCTGGTTTACCTTCAAACCAGTACAGGAAAGTCAGCTGTAGCTCAAGCTGTAATCTGATATTGAACACACATCTTCACTGGAAGACTAGTGCAATAACAATGAGAGCAAGCACCTAGCATTTCACAAAATAGAAATCCCCCCCCAAGCTTGCTAGTAATTTTTTGCCTTTATTGTTACAGATAATAATTGTCCATCAATTTCAGATAAAAGACGCTATGTGTCAGCAAAGAATTGCAGGATTTTCTGATTTTGGTTTTGGTTAGAGGAAATAAAAACTGAGTTATATTCTTTTGCATCTACTGAAATAAAGTGAGCGTGCATATTTTCAAAAAGATCCAAGAAAAATATGTTCATCTAGTTCAAGATGATACTCACAATAAAAGAAAAAAATTGAATTATCTCTTTATTAAGATCTTAGTCTTTTGATTTTCTTTTTGTTGAACACATATTTAAGTGCATAAGAGGTTAATAAAAACTAGACCAGAGGGATCACTGGCCTTACTCATTTATAGGACATAAAATTTCACCAAGTACTGAAACCAACAGTCCTTGTTTGACTAAAACTGGCCTTGTATTTAGGAAAAGCAGAGCTTTCAGAAAAGCATCCTGTCTTGATTTGAAGATGTTGAGAGACAGAGAATTAATTTCTTTGCTGGGCTTTTCCATTCCTTAATCAGGCCCACTTGTTTTAAAAAAGTGCTCTATTGCTAATCTGAAATCTTTCTTCTTCTTGCAGCCATAAATCTTGTTATGGCTTTCTTTACTAGATTTTAAAATGCTCAGTACCTTTTATCTTCCATCTATGATGACAATGATAAGTTTAAAGCCATTAAAAACAAACAAAGAAACAAACAAAAAAACCAACAACACATGAAAACCTTTATATCTCTCACTCTAAGATATTTTTCTAGCCTGCAAGTAATTTCCATGGATTTAGCTACCATCTCAAACTCTTAATCTCCTTTCAAGGTTGCGAATACTGAAACTTTACACATTTTTCTAATATCATCCTTACGAAAGTTGTATGTGACAATTGACTCTTAGGGAGCTGCATTTTCTATTTAAATTTTTTTTATATCAGTAAAAAAATCCTCTAAAAAATATTAGTCCATTCACCAGTTTAGTGTTTTGGCATTATGCAATACAAAACCCAAACCCCTACGAATTTTTCCTAAGCAAATAAGTAGCAAACATCAAAATAGTCACAAAAGTCCACTTTATTATTGGCCAGAAATCTGTTTAGAAGCATGGTTTAGTTCCTGCAGATTTTGTGAGGCAGGGCAAGTACGTTAGGAGAGGCTAGAATGACTCCATGGCTGCCACAGCTGCCTGGTTGAGATATGACTGCTCTGAATTTTCAGTAGCTGCTGGAAGAACAAAAAGAGAGAAATCTTTTGGGTTAAGTTCTCTACTTTTCTCAAAATTGTAGCTTCCTAGTCAGAGAGGTGAGTACAAAGACAAAATAAAAAGGGAACTTGCCTTTGCCAGGAATTCAGTATATATATTTTTTTCTTGGAATAGTTTAGGCAATACAATAATATTTTAGATGCTTTTCACTGTACTTAAAATATGAGAATAGGATGGATAACCCAAAAGATTTCATGACTGAGGGTCTTAGAAGAAAACACTGGCATTTATTTTGAGGTCAAAGGAAACATTTTCCTTTGAAGCTTTGACAGAGATGCTGAAACTTGCCTGAAGGGACAATTTCAGGAAATTAACATTAGGATCTATTTTTAAAAATTATTAAACCCCAGTGTTTCTACTCTCAAGATACACCTCTGTAACCAACAATTTGGGCTTCATGCAGCCTTGACCAGATTTTATCAGGTGACAAAGACAGAAGCTCTGTCATGTTTTAAAATTCTGTAAGGACTGAATCCATTTAATTACATGGAAGGAAAAAAGCAACTCTTCAACCTCTTGTCTCCCTCTCAAGTTATGTTACAAATCTGTGGTGAGGCACTAATGACATAATTCACAGCCACGAGCCTGCTGCAATAAACCAGACACATCATTTCACTGTGGCAATGTATAGCTTCTCTCTTCTTATTAACATCAACTCTTTTTCTTGTTTCATCACAGGAAAAAAAAATCTCCCCTGCTAAAGAATTGCTGTAAGACTTGAAAATAACTGACTTCAAACTGAGAGAAGCTTAGCACAGCTATTAGTGGCAGCATCCCTTTTGACTCACTTGGTAAACCTGCTTTCTATACATCCCCAGGGTTCTGGTTCAAGGACTGGCTGAGCGCACACACAGCAAGTTCACTTACCGGATTTAATCTGTCAGATGCAAACAGCTGTCATATCCATCTGTGGGACATGCTGAAAGGGTGGAGAGATCAAAACCTGAGATTCCCTGTGAGTTTCCAGGATTAACAGTCCCTGAAGCACCAGAGATCTAAATGAACAAATCTAAGTGAGCACAGGTTGAATCCAGGTAATTTGGCAGGCCTGAGACAGGCGTATGGCAGGAAATATTGCAGGGCAAGAGGAACATTTGCACTTTTCTCTCAAAAGTGAGTGTCAAATATGTTCATTTCCCGTTGTGCTTTCCGTTCACCTCTAGCAACTGGCCAGGCGGTTGTCTTGGTGTCACTGCTGCTGTGCTCTGCCATCCGTAGGAATGCTCCTTGGAAACATTCCTTTGACCGTCTCTGATATTTTTGTCATAAAGCAGACCCAGTCTCTCCCTACTGTTGCTAAGCAAATTCTTGCAGGACAGTTAAGACTAAGACATATCCTTTACCCCACTTCCCTCATATCTGACTCCAGAGCTTTCAGCCCATCATGTCAACATCTCAGCTTGACTGACTTGCTATCTCAGAATTTTTGCTGTGGGGAAGAAGGTGTACATTGACCTTAATTCTTAATTCTTCATTAAGAATTTACATTCAGATGGATTTTTTTTTTTAATTCTCCTTATTCTTCAGATATGGTTGACTTATTGCAGAAAGCTTTAAAAAGTGAGTCATAGAACATTTTTTTTAAAGTTGTTGAAGATCTCAAGTCTGAAAAGAAGTAATAATCCTAAGAAGAGAGTTTCCAATAACTAAAAATACACTAGTTAAATGTGTATTTGGAGAAAAAGATCAACACAGCTTGTTTGTATAGCTGAGTTGAAGTTTCTTTGCAACTACTGAAGACATTTCAATTACAGTCATTGCAAAAGGGAGAAAATGCATGTAGCCTCTCTTATTTGAGATAGTTGTCACATATGCTCATGCAAAGGCAAAATAAATCAGAAAAACTTACTTCATATTTGAAAACAAAATATTTTAAAGAGGTAACACTTCTTTAATATGTCTAAGACACTAGACATCACATTATGAATATAATCCCAATCATACTCTTTGTAAAGGCAAGAAGTATACTTGGACTTAACTGCAGGCCAATAAGTAAAAGAAAAGAGAAAAAAAAAGCCTCTAAGCAAGGTCAAATGCTTCAACTGAGTAACTTCTAATAAATCAAAGCCATAATGTTTTAATCTTCAAGTATGCAGTGTTAGTTATTTGCAATCTTAATCAGTCTTTCTTTTAAAGAACTTTTGAAAGTTTTGAACAATGACACAAAATTAGGGCTGTGATGAGCAGTTCCCCAGAGTTTTGAGTTTTGTTCAGAAAGTCCTTCAAAACTTGCAAACTAATTAGAGTTCCTAAGCAAGCAGCATTCTTTTGTGGATAGTAATTGGAATGTCAGTCACAAAAAGCAAGGGTATTATGTTATAAGCATAATCAAGTTAGCTTTAAACAGGGTAGGGCAGGCACCTCTAACAGTTTAACCATGGCATGGATCTTGCTACCACTAACACTGGCTAACACTTCAGATCTAGTCTTGAATTATTCTCTTTGGTCTACCACTGAGATTTGAGAAATAACTGCTTTTCTCGATGAATCTCCATGCCTTTCTAATCTGCAACCAATAGTAGCAGCTGTAAAATAGCTTTAAATTTTATGTGTATAAACTATGATAGAATATTCTCAGAACAACCAAGGGGAAAATAAGGTTTTGTAGCACAAGGAACAAACACAACTGGGTCTGTGCATAAATTTCAACCAGTCACTGGTTAGCACCCTATCTGATCTGCCTTCTTGCTTTAATTAGGCCTTGTTGAGAATAACATAAAGTGCTCTTTAAGTATTCAAGGCATTTTAGACAGTTTAATTTCTCCAGTGGATAGAACGTGTCCGATGTATAAAGCAATCCCATCTCAGCCAAAAGATATTAACAAAGATTATGAAAACCCTATATGACTACAACGAGTTCTGAATCAGACATGTTAACAAAACATGAGGCCATATGTAGCCTGTGCTTTCTCTATGTACAAGTTGCAGCTTTGAAAAGGAGTCACAAAAAGCAAATACAGCAAATACAGCACTTGTCAAGCAAGAATCTTACTCATTTTCATTGGCTTGATATCCAAGATTCCCTTCTCTTCTCTCATCTGCTCTCAACCAATATAAACAAAAGGACAGACTAATATTTACGTTCCTCAGAGGATCAAACAGACCAAACAAAACCTCCCAACCACCCTTCTGCAGTCATTTTATAGAGCACAACAGATGTCCAAAACAGCTGACAAGACAGGAAAATGTTAACACTAAGACTGTAACAAGTCCGGTAGAATTTTGTTGGTCACAGGCTGCTCAGCAAGCGAGTTCAGGGAGTTAACAGCAAAACTGCTGCATATATTTAAACCTTGTGCTGTAGGTCATGTAAACATTCCTTTCATGGAAACTGTGCTGGGAATGCAGAAACTCTCTGACCCTGCTGTGTCTTCCCTATAAGGTTTATCATAATGCGGTGACATAACTACATACTGTATCTGTCAAAAAGATGGCATCTTACTGTTTAAGAAAACCAAGCTTGTGTTTATCAGTGGAATCTGGAGAAAAGCAATAACACAGTCCTGTGCCATTGGAAACATTTCCATTGATCTTGACATTTTTTAAAACAAATTGTCGTTTGAAAGTGAATGTAAACAGTGAGATGGTAACTGTTCTAACAGAAAACAGTAATAAAAGCAAGTATGGAATTGAATAGGCATACATGGTCTTGAGGAGCTTAAATCTCAAACTTCTCAGATGGAATACTAGTGCTTCGACAGATATTCAAGAAAAGAAATGGTAGCATTTAATTGTATGTATCATTTCTTTGCCTTTCTCATATTATTCAGAGGCAGGGAATTTGGAGATTATACTGCAGCATTCTAGCAATTTCATGGCAGTCCTAAAGCAATATGTCATTGTCAGACACTTTATCTGTCACTTGCACTCTTGCCTGTAGACAGCAGTAGCCTTCTGGGAGATTTCATGGTGACTTTTTTTCCAGGCTGCAGCAGGTGTGAAGTCACCACAACTCTATTAGCTCCACTGTGGCAATGAAAGAACATTATTATAATAGAATTGGATGTCTACTCATTACTAGGGAAGCGACTTGCTTCAGGACTTGCCCTTTTTCTATGTAAGGCCACACTTTCCTGCCAGCTCTTTTTCAGAAGAGGCCTCAAAAATGAAGACATCAAACACTCAGCTGGAATCCAACTGCATTCCACCCTGCCATCCTCACAGACTGGACCTGAAAAGCCTGTCTTCTCTCATTTCAGTCTTGACAAAAGCAGGACAATGGGTGGCTATTGGTAAAGTCTTTTTCTTGCAGTTAAGAGCCACAAGCATTATCCCAGGAATCTCTATTCACATGAAGATAATGCACAGTCACTCTCTCCTTGTTTAGATTACAGCTCAGCCTATCTCAGACCACCTCTTATTTTCTTTCTTGCTTTTTAATCCTTGGCTTTACATACTGAGCTATCCAACAACTGAACAAACTAAATAGGAAAATAATTGTGGTAAGTCTAAGAGCATCGAAGCCTTAGAAAAAGATGCCTTGCCTTTTCCCCCGTCAGCCCCTAAGCTATATTGGTGGGAAGGAACTTCCAAACAGACATAAGACCACAGAATGAGCTTCTGGAGCCTAGAAGGGGTCAATGGATTCTGTGGAGAATCATCTATCCTTCAAGAGTAAATGGAGTTGATCACAAATCTTCTAAGCACTCAGTGTCTAAATGGGCTTTCTTGTATACAAGTCTGCATTTACATGAGGTTATTACTATAACAAAGTAATAAGTATTTTTTTAAGAATTCCAGCTCCTAATGCTTTTTTTTTTTTTTTTTTTAGTTTGTGGTTGGAGGTTTTGTTATTTTCTTGTTTGTTTTAATAAGAAGAAAGAAAATGTTAGGAGCTTCAGACTAAAACCTTTATTTTGCTGACTCTGAAAAATAAGGCATGTTATGACTATGGAAAGGTTACTTGAAGAAAATCTTTCTTTTTTAGCAAAACATAAACTATGTGGAGTGTACATGAAAGAGAATTCTTATTTAGATAAATCTTCATACCTTTAAATAAAATATTTCGGCTAGCAATGTTTTCCTTTACCAATTCCTCTTCTCCTTCCACTCCCTATCCTGTCACCAATAGCAACAATGAATAAGTACTAAAAGGCTCAAAGTATCACTTTATATAACAGTTCGGATCTTACTCCAAGAAACAAATCCTGTAGAGATCTATTTTACTGATATGGTCCATTCTCTGTGTTTCCATGCCTTACACATTGTTTTGACAGGTTTTTCTTTGACTGCCACGTGGGTTGGACTAAGTCCTGTCCTTTTATTCAAACCTGAAATGATCTAGGACCTACAAATTTTCCAAAAGCGTCCTCAGGGTTCAATAGTTGCTGAAACAACTAACTTTCTGAAAAATTACCCAGTATCCTCTGTGATCCTAACTCCACCAAGCTGCCAGACCCATCCAGAGAGTTATTCTTATACACCCCCATACTTGGCTACGTACAGATATATTTGCCAGATACGCTTGAATCTGATGACTGCTCTGTGCAGACAAATCTTTACAGTTGAATCTGCCGAGGCAGCTACACAGACTTGGTTCAAAAACTGAGAAACTTCTCTAAAACACTGTTAGAAATTCTTTCACCATTTGCCTCTCAAAACCCAAATATGTAGGAACACATTTCCTGTTTAGTAAGTATATTATCACTCTGTTTATTTATGTTAAGATAGAGAAGATTGAAGAAGCGGCTTTTCTTTCCCATGGGAAGTTGTTCTAGTAAACTCTTTTTGAAGAATAATTACAGTGATTAACATGGCCAGCTTTGTTAAAGTCATGTCTCTCTAAGAGAGGAGAGTTTTCTCTTTGGAGATTTTTGTCGGGACATGAGGATTACAGTTGTCAGGAGTGATGTACCTCTTGAAGAATAGCTATCCTGGATACAGACCATTTAATGTTTTAAAGGTATGAATGGAAGGCAAAATCCAAAACAAGATTTAGATCTTTAAGTCTGTTAAACCAACACTTATCCTCTTCTGGGAGTGTATTTTTGCCGCACATATTGCTCAGGCACTTAGGATTCTGCTACAAATCAGACCCTGAAGCATTTCCCTCTTATCTGATGTGAGTACCTAAGTGTTCACTGGCTGCTTAAGCTGCCTAAGATCTACCAGTTCCTCCAGCCTTGTGCCCAGCACAGGCTCTGGGCTAGCAGGACTAACACACTCCAGCAATACAAAGTGCAGCTGCAATGGTCAGTTTCACCAAAAGGACAAGTCCAGAGGAGGAAGTCTGCTGTCAGTGTAGGAATTCTGTGTACCTGTTTAGCAAATGATGTGATCGTCTGGGATGCAAGAATAACTCAGATCCTTCCTTGGCGCATGGGGTTACAAATTCCCAACTTTCATTCTCAAAACAGGGCAAAAATGACATTAAAAAGAGTTACCAATATCCAGTTTTATAGACATTTCAAGCCTAGTTTGTGTTTGACAGCTATTTCACTTAACGTATAAAGAGGTCCAGATGTGCTCTCCATCAGGGCCTGTGGAGCCTGGGGACTCCCCAGGGAAGACCAACCAGAACCTGCCCCACCACTCCAGCCAGGAACAAGGAAGCTGATGGCACCAGAACAGCCACAGCCATGGTCACCAGCCATTTACCCGAGGTCAGGGTCAGCTGAGAATGGCCTGGGCTGAGGGACTGAAGGTGGGACTGGCTCAGCAGGGCCTGTGGCTGGGCAGGGAAAGGCTATGGGGAGCTGGAGATCAGTCCTGGTGCGGCGTTTTAAGGCCAGGGGCTGACAGTCCAGGCTGTCTGAAATGGACTCCTGGGTCATGAGTAGGGTGGGACAGCCCTTGAGAGAGGGTGGGAAGGGACAGTCCCAGTAGTGCCTCTGCCTTTCCATACCTGCAGCACAGCGCACTTGCAGATAAGACATGGCTTTTTCAGCTCAAGCTTTATTGGTGAAAGAATATTTCTGGCAAATTTGAGCACTTTCCCATCTCTATTTTAAAAGTTCTGGTTATGGAATGTGGAGCTATGTCCTCCCTGCTCTCTCCTCTGACCCTTCCTTCCTTGACCTGAGAGTTTTAGTTGGCAGTGTGCAAACTAGGTAGCATATGCTAAATTATCCTTCTGCAGCTGGTTTCATATCCTCAGGCCAAGCAGCATGGAATATTGTAACTTCCTGCCTTCATGAAGAGTTTTCTCTATATTTACCTATCAGGCAGTAGTTGTCAGTCAGCCTCTCCTTCTTTCCTCATAATGTTTTTCCATAAGAAGTACATGTTGGCCGATTCTGCTCAGGGGCATGATTTAAATGTCTGAGCTGACACGAGACCTGCATTTTCAGAAAGGTTTTTCAGTTTCCCATGGGTGTCTTATTGAAGGCTACAGCTATAGAAGAGTCCAGAAGAGTTATAGATGTGGCTTTTTTTGTCTCACTTGTTCATTTCTCTACTTAATGTATCATCAGCTGCATGTTTCACTCTTAGGTACCCAGCAACAATCCAACAACACATAGGCAGCTTGAAACCCTAACTCTGTGCTTATAACTTGAAACTTTTAACTGTTACATGCCAAAACACTTTTAGACTGTCAATACTCAGACCTGACAAGAGATGGGTCATATTTTGCTGTTTGTGTAACTGTTCTTCCATTCTTACTGTAGTCATATGTTTACTGTTGACAAGCAAGAGCAAAAGAAAACTCATGTTGCCACTTGCTTATGAGCAAATTGGATTCATATTTCAAATATTCTAGAATAAGCAAAATCCTCTCAAATTTAAAAAATACAAAGGAAAAACACCATGAAACACCATAGACTTTGAGTATGTCATTAGGAACAATACAAAAACAGAAAGGGAAAACATAGTTAAATAAACAGGACTCTAAACTGGGTTCTAGATTCCATTCTACATGTCCATTAAATGGTTTACTATCTTAGGGTCCTAATTCTACAATAAATGTGGCTTATTGCAGTAAAACAGATGTTCAACATTAGACTAACACATTACAGCAGCTTTGGTTCTATCTTTGAGAACCAAATCCCTGTAGCCCTGGATGAATATTGAAAGACATTTTTCATTGATGTGTGAATACCTGCAATTTCTCACTTTCTTTCAGTACTTTTTAATCTCTGCGCTGCATTAGCCATGGTAATTAACAGACACTTTAGGTGATCTGATTTTATCAGATTTTTTCAGTCAGAGACATGACATAAACAAGGCAGACAGCAAAACAGCAAGCTACCAAATATTTCCAATTGAGTTAGTTTGTACTGGTTAAAGCTGGTGAATTTTTAAATATCAGTAATTTGTAAAATAAGTTTAAAAATGTGAAAGAGAAATGTGAGAAAATCTTGACATTTTTCTCATGTTCTTCTATCTTTTTTCAGATACACAAAAGATGACAATTCTACAAGAGATTTGAAAGTAAAGTTTGAATTAATTGCAACTGACACCACCCTTTTATGAATAAATGAAATATTTTGATTAATGTATTGAATTCATCTTAAGAAATATCTGACAGGCAAAGCTATGGAGGATTTATATCTGAATAACCTCAGAAATTATGTGTATATCTTAAAGGCCATTGATGATTCTACTCTGTCTCTTACCAGAGTCCCAAAGAAATGAACTTGGGGTCTTCATCCATAAAGATATGCCAATGACCTTGTGAACAAAGACACTTTCCTCTTCTGTTCCTTGTACTGGAAATATTTTGGATTTATTTCACCTGGTAGCATGAACTAGATAGGCAGAGAAAGGTGAAAAACTGGCAACTTCCTACAACAGCCCTGAACAGTTGAAAGGTGTGTTGCTTCAACTAGAAATACTCTTTCTCCTTCAACATAACCTGGGAATGGTGGAATGATACATGGCATGGTATCCCCTTCACAGAGAAGGCAATCACCTGTTTCAGCAATGGTTTTCAAATCCTAGCAGCAGCTGGAATTAAAAACCTAAAAATAACAATAGTCTGTTATAAATTATTTCTATAAAATATTCAGGAGTATTTCTGTCCCTTCTCTTTCCAGTGTATTTTTTTATTCTTACTATTGTTCATTTATCTACTTTCTCCTCCTGTTTATATTTCTTCATTGTTTATCTCTCTCTCTTTTTTAAATTATTTTATTAGTGCTTAGTTTATTCTCTTTGAGTTTAGTGTGGAGGAGACATTTGCATAATAATATTTAGCATTATAAAAGACATAAATATGGAAAGAAAGTAAAATTTAAAGCAAAGAGTAGGAGGTTTTTAGTTTTTCAAACAGAAACCAAGCTGCTGTTCTCTAATATAGCCCATTACTCTGGATACACTAAATCAAAGAAATAAGGTAATTTTAATTTTAGTGAAATTGCATGAACATTGCAAAATTTTGGTGTTAACATTTTCTTAACTTTTAATATTTTTAAATAATCTTTAACATTACCTGAATTATGACTAACATCTGGATTGAAAGCTAACTAACATAATAATTTAGAAAATGTATCGGACAAGAAACTGAAAACTTCACTAAATTAACTAAATGCTTAATTAGCCTACTCATCCATAGAAGGGTTATAGGTATTTTCAATTACTCCAATGGATACAACTCTGTCATAGACAAAGAACCACTCAAAGCATTAAGACAGATCTGGACTACCTTTTGCAATCTCCAATTTGCCTTTATTCAGATTATTGGCTAGTAGGGTAGCAAATTATGTTTAATTCAATGAAATCAAATAACAGTTGCAGAACAACTGAGTTACTGTCAAGTGTATGCATAAAAAGTTACAATATATATTTCCTTTAAAAAGAAAAAAAATCTTAATACATATGTGCTTTTAGTAGGTGTTCACATGTCTTCATCATGTTAATCTGTGAAGATTTTAGTATAAAGTGACATATCTTTAAAGAGTCCCTTTGTTTGAAGGTAATACTTTCTTTGTAGTTATGGCATTTAAGACTTCAAATATACCTAAATCTGCACCTAAAATGAAAAAGATTGTGTGAAAAAGAATAATTTGTTTTGAATAATGTCTCTTAGGAAAAACTACAATATTTTCAGCAATAAACAATATTAATAACAAAATATTAATAACAATCTCTTTGAAAAGTTTGCTTTAAATTTGTTTGCAATGGATTAGAAATCCATTTCCTCATATTAGTTTTTTAAATAAAACCCTGAATTAATTTCAGAAACAGAATGAATTTTAGCAGCATTAACACTCAGAGTCTTGAAGTACCCATGAGAAATATATACTTAAGTAGTCAGAACTAAAATTTCATGAAAAATTAAAAGTAGACCTTTTCTATTCATTGCAATCCCTCTTGGAAATGCAAATGCAATACTGTTATCACCTGAAGATCTGTTCATGTTTGTATAGGTATTTCAAAAAAGGTAGAAGTAACACCCTTCAGGTTATTCCTTGAATGACACAGAAGAATGAAGTTTACTTGGGCACAGGACGTCTTTTGCAAACAATTTCTGCAGTGCACTTTAGATGTAGTTTTTTTCACTGTTTAATTGATTACAAAAATATGTGCTGCAGTTGGCAGAACTTTGTCATTTTCATAAAATTTCTTGAAGCTCCTGTGATAAAAAACCTGTCATAAGGCCAGAGGTGGCTGCAGCTCAATGTTCCCAACAGTTGTGTAACACTGTTGAGAAAACAAATGAGTATGCAGAATTATCTGCTTCATATACTTTTACATTTAAATATACATTTACATTTACATTTGTATTTTCACCTTTAAACACCTTCCTTTGCAACAAAGAGAATTAGATACAACCATATTTTTCCACTAGTATTGTTATCTAAATATTGGTGGAAATTTAGGTCATAAGTGTTGGAAGAAATTTTAATTTTTTTCTTTTTTTGAAGAGAAAACATTAACCACATACTTCCCAGGGATCTTACAGTGTCTTCTAAAGTAAGTCTGCTATTTTGAGTAGAATTTTCTGTTTGAAATTCTGTTCTAACATTGAAAAAATGGCCTCAGATATTTAGCAATAAAGCCTTTCAGACTGCGCTTTGTCATGCATCACATCCCCTATCCAAAACACATTTCTCTCTAGTACTCATTGTCTCTACTTTGATTTTGAATGAAAACCTTAAAGGATGTATCTTCCTGACCTGAAATCCCTTCCTCACCTTATAATTCCCAGTAACATGGAAATGATAATTTTGTTAAAGTTCAGCAAACCAGTTGCTGACTGAAAGTACTCTCTACCCTCTTGTTAGTTAATATCATCAGGCATGCATAATACTTCTTCCCAATGCTACCTGAGGGTATCAAGCTCTCACTGACAGAGGCTGCATTTCTTGTTGTTATAAACTGACAGTATCAGACATTCTGAGTTAGTTAATATCACATAAATGGTATTTATGTAAATTTTACATGCATGCGCACATGCACAGATAATAGCTAGGCAGCCGGTTTGCTGGTATGCATCACTGCTTATCATGCTGATTACAATCATCTCATTGCTACCTTATTCTTCCTCCATCTGTTTGTTGCATCCATCTGGTGTCTATCGTCTTATAATGAGATTGCAAGTTCTTTGTGGTGAAGAGAATTTCCTTGTTATTTGTTTGTATGCAGTTAGGAAGAATGGTTTGATGCTATTCAAAGTGTTATTGTGGTTTAGATGATGGTAATAAGAATGATCTAAATAACTTTTCTTCCCTCACTCAGAACAGTTTGTAGGAAAGGTTCAGACAGTCATTTTAATATTAGTGTGGTAACATGACAAAGAATTAATTTATTTTCGGAAAAATTTATTTGAAAAACATCTCTTTAAAAATAAATTTTCTCATCTTTTCAAGTTCATGGACTTTCTAGAAAAAAGGAAAATTTGGTATGCAAATAAAACATTTTAAATTCTTTGACTTCAGAGTCTGTGCAACAGATGTCTACTCAGATGATACAATGAAATTAATTTTTTTTTTCTTTTCTGCTAAATGTGTCTCTCGGGGGTCTATGTTGGTCCCAGTGTTATTTCCTATCTTCATTAATGATGTAGACGAAGGGTTGAGTGCACCCTCAGCAAGTTTGTAGGTGGCACCAGGTTTAGTGGTGCAATTAACACAGCTGAAGGACAGGATGCCATCCCAAGGGATCTGGACAAGTTCAAGAAGTGGGTCTATGGGAATCTTATATGATTTAACAAGACCAAGTGTAAGATTCTGCACCTGGGTCAGGGCAATGCCCAGTACCAACACAGGCTGGGGGATGAACAGATCAGAGCAGCCCTGCCAAGAAGGACTTGGGGTGAGAGGCTGAAAACAAGCTGGCAGTGAGCACTCACAGCCCAGAAAGCCAAACATGTCCTGGGCTGCATCTTAAGCATCATGGCCAGCAGGGTGAGGGAGGGAATTCTGCCCCTTTGCTCTGCTCTGTAAGACACCACCTGGAGGGCTGTGTCCAGTTCTGGGGTCCACAACACAGGAAGGACCTTGATTTATTGGATAGAGGCCGGAGGAGGCCATTGAGATGATTAGAGGGAGGGATTACCACCCCTATGAGAAAAACGTAAGAGAATTGGGATTGTTCAGCCTGGAGAAGGCTTCAAGGTGACCTAATTTCAGCCTCCCAATGTACCTGAACCTATAAGAAAGATGAAGAGAGGTTTTTTAAAAGACCATTTAGTGATAGGATGAAGGCATTAAACTAAAAGAAAGTAGGTTTAGAATAGGTATAAGGAAGAAATTATTTACTGTGAGGATGGTGAGACTCTGGAAGGCTGACCAGAGTAATTGTGGAGGCTCCATCCCTGGGAGTCTTCAAGGCCAGCCTGGATGGGCCTTTAGCAATCTGGTGTAGTGGAATTTGTCCCTGCCTATGGCAATGAGATTGGAACTAGATGATTACTAACACACGTGCTAGATTGGAAGACAGCTTCCAATCTGAGCCATTCTATGAATCTATGAGTTAAAGAGAAGCTCAAAAACATTTGTTATGTTGGTTAAAACAAATTTGCCAGTTAGGATGATCTTTGATGTTATGATGATTTTATTCTTTTTGTTGTATCAAACTAGCATGTAGATTATTTCCCCTTTAACATTTGTTTTCCCACTCCAAGGGATACATGGGTATTAAAAATCAGCAACATGTAAATGCCAGAAGGACTGCATTTTAAAACCACACAGCAAACTTAAACCTTGTAGGTTATCAAGTGACAAAGACTTTTAAACTTTTTAACAGCATTATGAATAAGCTGTTTCAGACTTCACAAACTTTTCATTTTATTTTAGGATTAATTGTTCACTGGCAAAAGGACATTTTTCTTATGTTAGAGTAGCTGCCTACTTCTGATACTGATGAATTTTTAAAGAAATTTGAAACTCCTGTATAATTAGTAGAAAAGAACCTATTAACTGCCATTCACATCATATTCATTAGCTCATGAAATAAAACCTAACTTTTTATTTCTTATCTTTCATGATTTATTTAAGAGATCATGAGTTTGGCTTGAAAAATATCAAATTATATATATGCTACCCAATCTTTTGTTCTTAAAAACTGAAATTTGTGATGGAGAGGTGGATAGATAGATAGATAAATGTAACAGGTAGATACAGATTTTCCATACAACTTTGCTGTTACATTGATCTGAACTTCTAATATATTGATGTCTAAAAATCCCCGTTATTTTATCTATTATTACCTTACTAGAGAAATGAAGAGCAGCTGGAAAATGTGTGCAGTGTGGCAAAATGTCCATGGATATAGTGTCTACACAGAGGACCAAATTCTTGCAAGAGGATAGGCTATGGCACTGGCTTTTCACATGGCTGTTACATTGACCCAGTCGGGTGCTGAACCATCAACAAGAAGTTCAAAGTGTGGTTGGGGAAACTGGAATCCACATGGGGAGTGTAAGAGAGAGAGATACAGACTGTGTGTGTACTCGTGAGTGTGTACAGCTTGCACACAGATGGTACAGTTCCTGAGATGGAGGAAAACAGGAAGTGATGGGGCAAGAGAGCCAAACTTTGGTGTCCCATCAGGAATAATTCGTGATTTTGTTGACCAAAACTACCTGTTCCAGAATAGCCTTCATGTCAACAATAAGCCTGTGATCTGGCTTAGGTCACAAATGTCACAGCTGCCTGCCCCATCATGCTGGGTACAAGTAGGAACAGCTCAGCCAAGCTGTCCTCATCTGCTTGAGTGGCGCTTGTGACACTTGTTATTGGCCTGTTCTGTGTCAAAAGGAGATTATCACACTTGAAAGAGTGATCAGACTGCCCTTCACCTTTAATGAAACTCCATTTTGGCTAAGTTAAAGCCTTTTCCTTCTGTACTGGTTCTTGTAGTACAAAATTACCATACAGCAGCAGGCCCTCTGAAGTATTGAGCATGGTCAGTTGTGTCAGAGGAGGCTAAGGGTAGGTGGGAGCAGGGGGAAGAAATCAGAGGAGGTGTAATTTGTGTGAAGCTGGTTACTTTTTAGGCAGGTTTACAAGTAGAGTTGAAGAGATACTGGTGGCTTGAGCAGGGGGGAGGAGTGAATTTTCAGGGGTTTGCAGTAGACTCAGGTATATACTGCGGTTGTACTTTTCCCTCTTAGATTTCTAACCAATTTCTTGGATTTTTGGGCTCTTTTTTGGGTTTTTTAAAGAGAATTTTTATAGAGAGTTTCTCCTTCCAAAAACCCCCCAAAAACAAACAAACAAACAAAACACACCCAAACTCACCCCCCACAAAAACAAAAACAAAAACAAAAACACCAAACTGAAAATTTACTTAAATATGATTGAATTTTGTTTGCTTGGGTTTTTTCTAAGTGAAGTTTGAGTGTATGGTACATTTTAACCTGTATACTTACAGCTTGCCTTTGATCTTCCAGAAAGGTTACAGAAGAGAATAAAAATGAGTCAGTGGGATTAAAATATGCATCCTTGTGTGTGAACTGGCGAGCTGTTCTGGCATATGATCTTATGTCTATAGTTTCTGTCTCTTTCACATTGGAATAACAGTTAAAGAAGCAAAATTTTAAATATATATAGATGCATTCTGTACACAGAATAATACAAAAATGTAATCAATATTTGGTTCTCCTAGTAATGTTGATTATTCCTGAAAGAAAATTACACTGCATTTCTGAGAGGAATTGCACTATAATTTCTGCCTTTGTGAGATGTTCAAACAGACATTCACCTTACACTAATGTTTGCTGCTAACCCTAAGCTGGTAAATGTCCTATGGCTCATAATTATGTTATTACAATTCATAAAATTGGAGTTAATAGTTTCCATGAAGTTTGACCATCTGCTAATTCATTCAGCCATGGCCACATTAAAGAACCAGTTTATTTTTACTTAGAAATCTAAAATATCCCTTAACCACAATGAGATTTAAAGGTGAGATTTAACAGGATATTCAGAGAACTGATGTTTGAAAAAAAAAAAATTGGTTTCAGACACTTAAATTCAGGCAGGTCTTTGTACAAACATGTTAGGACTTCATGAGTAAGATCCTTTAATCATATACATAATTTCTTTTAATTTTACTACTGTTAAGGAATTATTCAGAATAAAAGGAGAAAATTGTTCTTCAATTTATCACTACAACCAAGGTAGATGATACACAAGAATTTAATTTACAATGAAAGGAAACATTTTTAATTTGCAAAATAATAGACACTATCTGTTTGATACTTATTAATATTGTGTTTAATCATACATTTTGTTTAATGATGTCTATTATTGGCCAACAAATAAGAACTGTATTAAAATATGTATAAATTATTAGAGCTGTAAAATCTCAAACTTTTTTTTGTGTGTTTTTAATCACTAAGAGCAAAAGTCTCACTCAAAAAAAATGTATGACAATAAATAGAAAACCTTGACTTTCACTAACATTTTGGTACGCATTTTCACATGACCTCTTCATCATAGAGCTACTAACTAAGGAGTTTTACAAACAAGGCTAACTAAAGAGAGATGTTCAGGAGTAAAGCAGAAGTATAAACATGAGTACAAATGAGAAGAGGACATTTGAATCTGAATGGCCAGTTAATGATTCAATTAGTTTTTCATTATGTTAAACTATGATAATCCTTCTCTACTAGGTCTCCATATTGAAGCCTGTTGAAAGAAAGAATGTAGAGTATCTTAAGAAAATTCTAAGAAAAAAGAGTTTATGTTTTTGTAAACCACTGCTGCTTTCCAACTAAATACTCCTTATGAACAATAATGTGGATGCCAGACAGATATTTCACTGAGTCTAAGATTTTCAACAGACTTGGTGTGAATAAAAGCTATCAATCTGAAGTGATCCCTCAGTTACACAGGCTGATTGAAGTGCAAACCTGGCTTCAGGATTGGTGATAACCTAGTAAATCATACATACTGTGACTTATCTCTTTATCCTTTCTCATTCTGATCACTTGATATTTATCTTTCCACCATACACTTTAACAATTTTTTCCATTTTTCACTTTTTCTCCCCTCCCCAAATTGGAAGTTTCCTTTAGGCCTTCTCCATTTCTCCATATTGCAGAGATATGGAAATAGAGCTTTCAAAATTGCACATACATATACACAAATCTGTATGTACAGATACATGTATATGAGTATTTTACCGTATGAAGGCTCTGTGAAGATGGCATTCTGATCTGTGCTTTCTGAAAGGCAGATGCTCAGATAGGTGGCTGAGGCTGTTTATTGTGACTGGTGCTAGTGTGTGCAAAGGGCTGATTAAAATACACAATGATTGACATTTGGCAACGAGGCAGCACAGAACTCCCGGCTCTTTGTGTTGTGCTGAAATTAAGCAATGGTTACATGGAGTCAAATAACTGTTGAGAAATGACTTACATTAATGGATTATTTTTAAATCCTGAGAAGTTATCTGATTACTTCACAGGCCAACAAATAAAGCTGTTTACTTCTTTACTTTTCTCGGCAGTCCTGTCATTCCCAACCACAGCATGAATGATTATTAATGAATGATATTATGGTAGCCATGGTGTTCAGTATGGCCTCAGTCTCACTACATAACTTGAATGCCTCATGCAAACAGTCAGACACTTGTGATCTATTGCTTCTATGAGAAAGTAATCATGAGCAGGCAATTGATTACTATTTTTGGATCCCATAATTTGTCTTAACCACTTTTATTAAGAAACCAGGTGATGTCTACACATAATCTTTTCCAGCAAGGGTAAATATTTGTTCTGGTATAGTGTAAGACTTCTGTAGATTTCATGAGCTCCTCAAATTAACCTGAATGAGAATTTATTCTGATAAGAGTTAGACTAAGATGATAAGATCTGCCTCATTCATATTACCTAGTCAATGTATTTTAAACTGACTTATGTTAATTGCCTGTAAGGTTGATGTATAAGACAGGGATGGAAAAGGAGGGTGCAAAATTTCCTTTTCTAGGGCATGGACTGAGCAGGCAGAGATATGGGAGCTTCAGTCCTTCTCAACTCCTGTGTGGATGAGCTGGCTTTCCTCCTGTCCAACCTCTCACACAGGCACGGGTCTCTGTATCACAGTGTTTCACTTGACATGGCCGTGTTGTTGGCCTCAATGGCCCATCCTCCTTCCCTCCTGTCAGTTTTGCCTTGGGCTATTGCAACAAAATCTGACTGCTTTAGATGGGAGAGTCACATAAGCCACACAAAATGCCTCTTAATGTTTCTAGATTATAATGAAAATATTTTTCACCCATTAATCACATATGCCCCTATATATATATGAAGAGATGTAAAGAAAGCTAGAACAAGAACATTGTAAATATATTATCATGAAGCTAACATTGGAATAAAGCACTACACAACCCTATTTTTAACGTTTAGAATACATAATAAAAGGTGTGTGGGGGTGTTCTGCATCAGCTTGAATTTTGGATTTTAAAAATTCCAAATGTTGGTTAAAGCTATAATTATATTTCAAAATTCTTTTTTTTTTTTTTTTAACATGATGCTTTTTTAAAAAATACCATGTATCAAATATCTTCAATTAAACAACGTGTTATGCAATTGCTATTATTATGAAAGCTGTTGGGTACATTCCAGTACCCTCTGCAGGCAGAAACTCTTTTCTTTAAAACAATAAACACTTAAACTTTACAAGTTAATGAGATGCATTCTATTCTTAAGAAGTTAAACGTCATTTTTAACCACTGAAGGGACACATTTATTTAATTAATCAATGCAATAAATGCAACTCATTGCATTATTGCAAAACTGCTAGTGCTTAAATGTAAGATTAATTCTGTTTTTTACTTAGTCTTGTTATCTGACTTGTTACTTTTTTTTAATTCTTAGAAAACAAATTTTTCTTCAATTAAGAGGGAACATTTCTGACTAGGGATGACTGCAAGCCCTTAAGTCAATTCTGAGTTGATGGATATAGTCTTTAAATTTCCCAGTGATGAGAAAGTTCCTCTCCTAGTTTTGGTTTGTGTATGTATGAAGGGAACATTGCTACAAATAAGCAAAGATGAATATGCAATTATATATGCATGCCTGCATTTGAGAACTTTATAAACCTGCTTAAAAGAAAAATATATCTAATCATAGACAGAAGAAGTTATATAGAAACAAATAAATGTGTGCTAAAAACTTAAAAACAACAACGACAACAAAAGCAATTAAACAAACAAAGACCACAACAAAAACAAACCACAGAAGCAAGGCAGTATGTTAGGCAGAATGCTAGGCAGTAGAAGGAAGTCAGAATGTACAACTATAGCGAATCTTACCTAGTTCCAGGGCCTCTGACCTTTGGAAGACGCCAGAAATCTGCAGCACAAATGGCCTATTTCATACCTAAATTACTCAGCAAAGTTTCTTCTAATGCCTTGGTTGTTCAAATATTAATGTGGGGTAGCACTTTTCAGGCACACAGATCCACTATCTAAAAGAGTAAAAAAAAACCCAACAAAATAAAAATATTTCATTTGTGACAACATTTTAAAATTAAAATCAGCACTCAGTTTTGTGCTGATAATAATTTCAGTCTATTCTCTACCATGCTTGTGCTATATTATGCAATAAAAAACCAACTACAACAGCGAATAAAAGGACTATACGAAAATACCAACTAGCTATTTCAGAAGGTCATCTATGACATTGTTTCAGCCTAATTTAAAAATAGCAAATGAGATCACAAGGAACAAAGTATTCTTTTCCATCCTGCTCATTCTTAATTATTCATTTGTCTGATATAATTCGCAGCAATGGTTTACATGCAAATTGCATATTTAAAGTGTTACAAAATAAAACTCAAGCCTTTTCTTCCCTCAATGCCTTTTGGTGCATTATAGCATAGATAATTTAGACTCAAGCTGTTCTAAGTGCATACAATTATATTTGATTTAGGTCAGTCACCCTACTACAGGCCAACTAATATTTTCATTTTAAATTGAAGTGGAATTTTTCCGGTGCTAAAGCTTTCAGAATGTGTAGAATATATTCTCCTAGAACTTGTCAAATTTCTGTATTTACTTCTATGATTTAATTCTTTCTTTTCTTTCTTTCT
The DNA here is from genome assembly GCA_013400275.1 of Rhadina sibilatrix. NCBI lineage: Eukaryota > Metazoa > Chordata > Aves > Passeriformes > Phylloscopidae > Rhadina > Rhadina sibilatrix. Next base: position 51,274 of record VWYO01018517.1, read on the forward strand.
TTCTTTCTTTCTTTCTTTCTTTCTTTCTTTCTTTCTTTCTTTCTTTCTTTCTTTCCCTTCTCTAAAATCTTTCAGGTAAATCCTCAGGATCCTTGTTACTAGTAACTGGCTTAAGGTCCTGTTTCCAGATGAGATTAAAAACTAAAAAGTTTGTAAATGCAAAGGTAATCAAGAAGATATGTTCTTTTCAGATGAAGAAGTGATGAAGCTTAAGCATGCAGAAAAGTGGGACAAAATAAATTTGATAACAGTTGCAGACTTGTATTATTGTGTGTAAATAAAAAGGAGCTCAGGATTCCTTTATATATAAGCAATAAGTCCCTAAAGTACTATCTTATGCACTTTATGTAGAACTACTATATTTTTAGCTATTCCTTTTTCACAGGAAAGTGTTAATGAGATTTCATGAAACTGGTAGTTCAGTTTATTTATTGTCATTAGCAGAGGCCGGAGAAAGACTAGACTAAGGAGTCCTGCTTTAATGGCAAAACAGTCTTTGGTCTAAGCCAAAAACTAGCTGAAAATTACAGTCCAAGACTGTATATTACGAAGTTATAATCAGTGGAGGGTAAAGCCCAACAAAATAAAATACTTTCTAGAAAATGTAGCAGACACAACAATCTCTTTTTCTTGCTCCCTGGAACATATAATTGTTATCCTGAGGCAAAAAATTATAGCATATTTTGCAATAAAAAAAAAAATAATAAATAAATCTGTCTAAAAACCTGAATACTTAAAGTCTGAATTTCCTCCATATATTTTAAGTCTATTAGCATGTAGATGCTTAAAAGTCTCAATGATAGAAGAAGTATTCACATAAATAGAGACAAATTGTCAAATACAGGACTTTCACACTACCATTCAACCGTTGGATTACTATAATTTCTTAATCAAAACTTTTGCAGCATTTCCGTGAAATGGTATACTTTAAACATAAACAAAGTGTTTACAGCACTTTTTAGTTGTCATGGTCAGATTGATAACTGAGTGGATTCATACCACTGGACATGAAAAAATACAATTTTTAAAGCAAAATATAATATTAAGAAAGCTCAACATAGACATTAGGAAGTTAAACATTACAAGAAAGGCAGAAATAACAACAACAAAATCCTAATTTCCTGAAGTTGCTTTCCATGCAAGGAAAATTGTGATTCGTGGGCAGAAAGAAGCAAGAACCACCAAAGCTGTCTTTACAGAAAATGATAAATCCTCAAGAGGTATATTTAAAAAGAACTCGTTAATAGAACTTTAACAGATTTAATTTCGTAATAAAGCCACAGTGGTAATATTTTTTTATTAATAAACTGTTTTTATGGCCCAGAAATCCAGTGGCACAGCCTGACTTTTAAGGTTGCTGGACAGCGAGTGCGAATTACCTCTTTGGGACTGACTGCTCCTACTCCATGCTACTTTCTGGAAGGTGTCTGGTGTAGTAATGTACCCCCCACTCCCAAGCAGGCAGTTCTGTATAAGGAAAGGGTTTTGGTTTACCTTTGGACATTTTAGGAAGTTTAGCCAGAAAGTTCTGTGTTTTTCTCTTTGTAATTGGCTCAGTGCCAGGAGAGGAGCACCTGTTGGCCCATGTCCCTGCTTGTCAAAACCTGTACCCCTTCCTATTGGCAGTTGGCCAATAGATCCATCCTCGACCATTAGGAAGAAAAGGTGACAGAACAAAGGGTATCATGGCATTTTCGAGGTTTTGTAGCAGGTATAGGATCTGTCCTTACACTGTGCATGGCTTTTATCTTTGTTTGCAGTATTTTGTATTATTTTGTATTATTTTATTAAACCTTTTGGAGTTACAAGGCACACCAATCATGCGGTCCTGCTAATTATTATTAAGCCACCACTCCAGGGTTGGAACAGGTTGAACTCCAGGTTGAACAGGGCTGGACCCTCAGAGATTATGTGGGTACAAACTCAGTCTGGAAGCAGGTTGAATCATCTAGCTGTCTCAGGACAGAAGCAGACTAATTATCCCTTCAGAAATGTAATGGGGCAAATGACCAGGTGTTAATATGATTCTGAAGGTGGGGAATGCTTCCTAGTACATTTTAATTTGTTATCAAGATCTAGCCATAATGAAAGCAATGAAGGAGTAGTAAACTGAGGATCAAGGCATACGAAGACTCCATCAGGATTTTCTGGGTTTTTCTGGTATCTTTTTCTCCTCTCCTGTATGATATCCATTCAGCATCTCTGTCACTGTAATCAGTATAAATCCTCTACTGATTGGGAGATTACACAGGATTAAGGCACTGCCTATTCAGCTGGCTGTAGCCTCAGTTTCTTTATGCTTTTATTTTTCCTCAGTTGATTATTGAACAAAATAATAGTAATAAAAATATTTCCTCTGGTTCATATAAGACATCTAGTATGGATTTTATCATGGGTAGTTTTGGTATTTTATATAAAAAAGAGGATCTTCCTTCTGTGCTTTAAGAGAGAATTAGTAAAAAGAAAAAGTTTTAGCTATTTCTGGAAAATATCTTTAATGGTGGAACAGCAGAGATACCTGGGTTTTTAAAGGTCACTCTGAACATCCCATTTTCAGCTTTTGTCTAAAATATTGTAAGTTCCAAGCAAATAATTTAACCCTTTGGGGCTTAGCTTTTGGTTCACCAAATGTAAACAGTGAAGATTTTTATCATCTCACTTGTGTCTGTCTTTGAATTATTCAAGAGCAAAACTCCAGTCTCCAATTTCAAAAATGTGTATATATTTACAAAGGGACTGATGCTTCAAATCATTTAGTAAACTCCAGTGGAAGGATTTTCCTTAAATAATGCACACCATAGCAAAGAAAGTACAGGATATATGACATGGTAATGAGCCATAAAACTTCCAGATTTCCAATTCTAAAATTGATTTGCAGGCAAAGATTTCTGGGTTAATATTCTTGAATAATTCTTCTTGTAAAACACTTCTTGAGTTGTCCAAGTGTATATATATATATCCTTTCAGCTTCACCTCACAACACAGAAAAAGAAGAGCAGAAAGCGTAGAAAGAGTGCTTATCCTACCTTTTCTCTGTTTTAAAACTTAAAACGTTAAAACACAAAATCCCTTGGATAAAGACTTCATCAGCTGCACACAAAAGCTATTTATATCTGCTCAAAATATTCCCCAAGAGGCATGTCTGCCTCACACAGTGAAGTGTTGTGCAATGATCTCTGTGCTGTCTTTGAGCAAGTTGGTGCATCTGCCCAGCAGCAAACAGCTGAGAGATTGCCAGCGGGTGCGACGTCATCGGAGCATGACTTGGTGCAGGCATGCCCTGGGTTTGCTGTGCTGCTCTCCTTTGGCTCTTGACCCGCTGTGCAAACACCTCCACCCACCTATGCTGATTTTTAGAACAAAAGAGATCAAACTGACAGCAAACCTGAATCAAAACCTGGAGATCACCCACCTTTAGAATCTGAAAAGTTTCAGTCCAGATCCAGTGTTTCTGCCTGACTCAGTTTGTTTTAACCATAACCAAAGCTATATCTTGGACTGGACACATGCAGGTGCCATACACATTTGGATATGCATCTAGGACTTAATAATTTTTATGGCTGGCGACACCATTCATTGAGTTCACTGGCCTAGTATAATTTGAAATCTTGTGGAGATTGTCTAATTGGCTAAATCAGATTAAGTGGCTTACTCAGGTATTAAATATGTTGCATGACTGAGGTGAAGCTGATCCTCAATCATCAGTTTATTCATCAGAGAGAGACTTGAGGAAGGAGCAGAGTTGCTCCAGTTGTCCACACATAGGCATCCGGTGACATTTGGGATACCTGCAGCTACTCTTCCAGGTCTCTAGTCTCCCACAAGTTCTATATCACATCTGCCCCTTTTGTGTAGGTGTCTCAGATACCCTGAGAAATCTCAAATGACACTACATGCTTATGTATGGTTGTCACAGACAACTGAATCATGGCTTAAGTGTATAGTATAAGCATCTATCATACCTGTAGACAACTGCAAAGATGAAATTTAATTCAAAATCAAGACACTTAAATTTAGGTGTCCACGTGCAGTTATCTCAGATTACATCAGTGTTTATATGTAGACAACTCAGTCAAACTTTCTCTGGTTGTGTCTGAAATTTCCGTGGGAGGTCTGTTCTGATTCTCAGTGTCCTGAATATCACAATTAATGTGCACAATTTTAGCACTCTAACACTTTAAACTTGAAACAAACAAAAGGATAATGATATCTTTTAAATGTTAGTCAAGTTTTTCTTCCTCTTGTGAAATAATACTGTCAGTCCTACGCACTCCTTTGTTGAGATGAAAAGCAACTTGTGTATTTAGGTAGGTTTCCTCTTTCAGAATGAGTGTGTGAATATGTGTGTAGGTGTTTTGGATGGAGGGGGCAGTCAGCAGAGCTGAAACACACCTTCATTAAGACAAAATGTCAATGAAATATGTTGTTCCACTCCATACCAATCTTAAAGGCAAAGACTACAAAATAAAATAACCATAAAATAAATAGACCAGATGTTTTTACCAAACTCTGCAATTAGTTAAAATGGATAACTGATAGTTCAGATTCTGCAAGTTTCCTTAGGAACTAACATTGCTCCTTTTCTTATTTCTTTTCTTTTCTTTTCTTTTCTTTTCTTTTCTTTTCTTTTCTTTTCTTTTCTTTTCTTTTCTTTTCTTTTCTTTTCTTTTCTTTTCTTTTCTTTTCTTTTCTCTCACTTCCCTTTTCCCCTTCCCCTTCCTCCCTCCTTTTATTTTAAGTCTTTTCTTTTCTTTTCTTTNTTCCCTTTTTTTTCTATCCCACTTCCCTTTTCCCCTTCCCCTTCCCCCTTCCTTTAATGTTAAGTTAAGAAATGGAGATACGTAAAAGAGGCATTGCTCTGTTCTGGGCTGTATGTGCTCTTTAACACAGATGGCTTTGCTGCTTTTCTTCTCTTTTTGTAAGAATTTCAGATGAGGTTCTTACAGAGCAGCTGATCTCACATGATTACAAGGCTGTGCCCCAGTAACTGAGGAGTGTTTGTGTAACAGGAACTGCATCTGTGAGGCCTTACTGCAATGATATTTGTTTCCAGGTTTTAATTTCCTTTGCGTTCTCCAGTGCAAATGTGGATCAGTTCAAGGTGTTGTGCAGTGACTTTCAGTTTGCACTGAGATCAGAATATATGCCCATTTTTGACTCATTTATGTCTCAAAGGACTTTGAGCCATTCACTTTCATGGTCATTCTCCATACTTTTCCATACACATATCTTCTAATATTTTGAATTATATCAAATCCTATTGCTAATAAAATGGAATGAGAGCATGTGCAATGCACTCTGTGCACTATTTCAAACTTTGTTACCTAGGATGATTTACCTCTCCAGTGTAGGGACCTGAATATGAGGATCAGAAGATCAGAAGCACAGCTTTTTTCAAGACTTTGGTTCACTTCTCAGCAGAGTTCAAGGTAATGACCACCTGTAGCCCCATTAATTTAAAATAAGTTTCTTGGATTCCATTCGCCTTGTGTCAAGATGTGATGATTTTGGCTGGGATAATTTTCCTCATAGCAGCTAGTATGGGCTATGTTTTCAATTTGTGCTGAAAGCAGTGTTGATAACACAGGGATGTTTTCATTATTGCTGAGCAGTGCTTGCACAGAGTCAAGGCATTTTCTGCTTCTCACCCACCCCACCAGCGAGGAGGCTGAGGGTGCACAAGGAGTTGGGAGGGGACACAGCTGGGACAGCTGAATCCAACTGACCAAAGGAACATTCCAGACCATAGGGCATCACGCTCAGCATATAAAGCTGGGTCAAGATGAAGGAAGGAGGGAGCATCATTTATAATTACACCATTTTGTCTTCCAAATAACCTTTATGCATGATGGAGTCCTGCTTTCCTGGGGACAGCTGAACACCTGGCAACCTATGGGAAGTGGTCAATGATGAGGCAACACAGAATTCTGAATGGATGTGTCTAAAAACAAATGGTATCTAGGAATTGCTAGTACATATGTCACACTTGTGGTTTAGGAATTAAAAAGGTCTCATCTAAATCTCTTTTGTGTTGAATGATTTCATATAAGCAGACACTAGTCACCAGATTCTTAAACAATGAGTTAACCACTGTAACTATGCCTTGGCTGAAGATCTGGCCTGAAGGTTATTATCATCTCCAAGTGGTTCTTTCTGTGTTTCCAGAAGCTGCTGCTTGTTGAATGCTCATCCTCACTGGAAGTAAGCAGAGATTAGTCAGAAGGGAGACATGGAGTCTCAGTAACTGCTACACTGAGGGGAGAAAATGACATTCTGTATGTTCTGTAAAAGGAGACAAAAAAAATGATAGGGAAGCTGCTTGGTTCTGAGTTTTCTTTTAACCTTAAAACACCCTTCTACTTGTTAAGCATTGGCTCATTTGGAAAGAATTATGCTAATCATAATGAAAATAGCTGGGTTACTGTTAATGATCATGTAGGAGGCATGGAGACAGAATTATATTGTGAACAGTTTGAACTGTGTCATCTACCTCTTCTCTCTACCCAGACTGTTAATGAAAGACAGTGTTTACTGTCAAAAACTATTTTTTATAACAGGTAAGTCATGTATAAATATGAGGGAATTTCTTTACATTTTTGCTTCCTTTATTCTTTGGAAGTCAAAATGTCACTGATCTCATCCCACACAAGGAATTTTTTCACACAGATCTCAAACTTCTCTTGTGAACAAGGGTGCTGTTCATTCACTGTTGTGTGTGTGAAAGGCTTGGTCCTGGAGTGTTCTGACTGCGCCTTCAAGGAAGAGACTGCAGCTGGAACTATCCAGTACTCAGTACCCATTCAGAAAACTCCCAGTGAGCTTCTCAAAGAATAGACTGAGTTTACTCAGTTCAGTAGAGACTTTGGCAGTGGATTCAGGTAGACTAAGGTTTTTATCTAGTGAGTCTCTGGAGTATCAGCTATGTCAGGACTTAACTCATAAGTCAATTTACTCATATGGGCAACTCTACAAGCCATCTGGCACAAGTTTACCTTTTATACTTCAGAGTATTTAAGGCTGTAGGAACCCAGCCTACAGCTTATAAATCTTCTATATTAATCTATAGCATGTCAAAAGTTGTTATCTTTCACCCGCATACTCCTCTTTGGGGCCATTTGACTTGAGCTAAACCAAGCATTTGAGTCCTCAGGTGCCTGAAGTCATAAATGCCACAGACTGGCACAAGCCAGGTGTCAACCTGCAAACTGATTGATGAAAAATAGCTGAGGAATATACAAGGTAATTTTTGTACTATGCTTAATAGAAACCTTGCAATGTCCCTGTCATCTGCCTGTGGACAAAAGTGTAACCGTATTCACAGATTTTCCAAATTTTTAAGGTAAGGAACTATTGAAGAACACTGAATAATAATATTTGGGTTTTATGCAGAATTGCACTGCTGGCAATAAAGAACATACTTTTATCTTCATAGATTTTGAGCCTGGGATTTACATCTGTCACATAGGCTATAAAGCCTGAGAACACTATGGTGGTGGCCAAAGTGATACCTACATTACAGCAAGTTCAGGGTTTTTTTAAAACCAAAACCATGGGTTTGGCCCTAGGTCACGGTCTACTGTTCTGCTACATGGTAGTTCCTGTGCTCTCTTACTTAAATGTCATAATCTCACTTTAAAGTTTTCTATAATTTCTATTTTAGCCATCCAATGTTTTTATGTTTTCATCAGCTCTTTTGAGGGGTCTATTACTAGCAGGCATGATTATTCTCTTACTAAAATTTAGTGGCTCCTGTTTATGTCCACCACTAATAATATTTAGGCACCAATCAGGTCATGAACATATGAACTATAATTTTCCAGTTACTTATATTCTTTAAATAATTAGCATTTTTTTAAAAATCAAAAATATGGAGAAATCAGATACAATAAACAGTGTTGATTTCTTGAGCCTGGTATATATTCTTTTTGTGCTTGGTCTGAATTAAACCTTTATTTTCTCATATTAGATTTTCTTTTCCATAGAGCTCTACACACAATTCAAAAGGCTCAGAATTATATGGGATTCATGAAAAATGTCATGTATCCCTCTCTCTAAGTAGTATTTTATTTTAAATAAAAAATTTTGAGAGTTTATAAGAGAGAAGGAAATGGAACTGATTAAAAAGTTAGCACTTCCATTTCTGAGTTTAACATTAGCATTTTTTTCTCTCTTTTTGAGGAATGATATATAATGGGACATCAGAATCCAACAAGTATGAATTGTAGGCATTAATTCACTTAGGACATGCAATTCACTGGAATCATTAATGCAGAATTGAAAAACTTATTCAGGGAGTGCTCTATGACATGAAACTGTCTGTGCTTCTAGAAGCTAGTATTGTGACATTCATTCTAAAAAATGACAAATAAATAAAAATAATTCAGAACTTTCCATTTCTTATTGGTTTTCAAACTCCAGTCTTCTCAGGTATCCCAACAGCAGTCTGAATGACAAATTTGGATGCTTCATGTCAGGTGTGCCCACTTCTCTCTGTATCAAAAAACCTTTCTTTCTTTCTTTCTTTCTTTCTTTCTTTCTTTCTTTCTTTCTTTCTTTCTTTCTTTCTTTCTTTCTTTCTTTCTTTCTTTCTTTCTTTCTTTCTTTTCCTTTCCTTTCCTTTCCTTTCCTTTCCTTTCCTTTCCTTTCCTTTCCTTTCCTTTCCTTTCCTTTCCTTCTTCCAAAAAGTATAGTCATACTTTTGTTATAACTTTGGGGAATATGTGAATTGGATGATTAGGACATAAACATGCAAGTTTGTGTTTAGAAAATATTCTAAATCCCATAGACAATATTTGCATCTGAATACAACTATTATGCAGAATATATGTACAGTGTTGACATGCATGGGGCACATTTTAGTTTCTCATGGTTAATTTCTTATATTATGTACCTTTGATAACTTTCTGTCTTTTAGAGCCCTATTTTGTCTTCCTTTCATTATTTTTGTGATGGATGATTGCAGTTGCTCAGTGAAGTGGAATTCTAGAAGTGTCAAGAAAGAAAAGTGGAGTTGCTTAGTGTATAGGGTCTGAACATTAAATTTTAGGTAAAAGGTACAATCCAGTGTGGCTGACTAAATAAGAAAAGCTTGATTACAACTTGAAAGTTAAAACTTCTTCTACAGAGGAGTGACGGGTTTTTTCACTGTATGTTTATTTTGAAAGTTTTCTGCCTTTGACACTCAACATACTTATTAAATGGAAGACATATTTTATATCCTTTAAAATTCTTCCTCTCCTTTCAGAAGCTGGAACACAGTACTCATTGTACTGAATTAGACAGCTTTTTTCAGCAGTGGAAAATAAAAATAAAACAACAGGTAAAAAGTAGCCCTCTGAAAATGTCAGGAAGGTTTTATTGATAACCACTTGAGATATGCTGCATTTTAAACATGTTCCTAAAAAGTTGGAAAGACCTCAACAGAATGATAATCACACAAAATTGAAAATGTGAAAAAACCACATTTCAGTGAGACAAACTACCTACTTTACCTCTCACAAATAAGTCTATGAGGTAATTCAACGTGTCTGTGGGAAGAACAGGTTCCCTTTCACATTTATTCGTTATGATTACCAACTTTACTGTAAAGGAAAATAAAGTCATGTGGTGGGAAATTGAAAGAAGTGTTTTTCTTTGGTTGTTTTTGTTTGTTTGATTTTGTTTGTTTGTGGATTGGTTGGGTTCTTTTGCTTAGTTGGGTTTTGGTTTTTTTTATGTATAAGATTTAGATTTTCTCATCACGAATTAAAAACCTTATCCAGGACACATGGAATTCCCCATTTCCACCTTAAATAAAGGTTTGATAATCTTTGTTTGACACCTGTGAAATCTGTGGCCTGATTTAAGTGGAAGGTCATCCTAAGTGATCATAAATCTTTCCTGTTCTGAAAATGCTTATACTTGTGAATCCATGAGTGATGTAGATTCATCAGGAATTTCCTTATCCCAAAGGCATCAGAAAAACATATTTTTACTATATCATTTCATTACACGTGATCATTTAACTTTATGTATATATAAATATATATACACACAAAGTATATGTCTGTTTACACAGATATAAAAATATTGTTATTATATCAAAGCTCAGTTCTGAAAAATCTCTCCAGGATCTTAACATGACTATCCAAATAAGAAATCTCTCATGCCCAAATGGTCATCAAGAATATATCCTATATCCCTCTGAAATCAATTGGAAGCTTTTTCGCTATCTTTAACAAAGACTGCATAAAACCTTAATTTAACTTTAAATTTGACATTTACTTATCCAAGTCATCTGTTAGAATACGAAAATGTTCTCCTATCTTAAGTGATTAATAATAAAAATGAATGTTCCAAATTTCTTTGAATATTTTGCAATCTACCTTTATATACATATAGGTATATTTGTTTCTTATAATACAATCTCAGATTCTAGAAATTTACTGTATATTGTCTGTGGCTCTTGTTGTTTTCCAAATGAAAAATAGTGTCAGAAAATATTTTCCTGGTTTATGTTGTACAACCATACAGTACAATCTTGTACAACATACAGTACAACCATGCAGTAAAATCTTAAATGTAGTTACTTTCATTAAGAAGGGGAACAGGTGTGTCGGTGGTCCACTTAGCATTAAGCAAGGGATTTTTTTGGTATGGTGTTAGCCTAAACCAGAGCAACTGTAGTAAAAATTACTAAATCTATACTTAAAGCAATTGTATGGAAGGTCCTTAGTTTTGTTTTTAAACCCAGATTTGCAGCGTTAGATAGATATCTTTTTATTGGTAGTTAAAGTCCAATATGAAATTCTGATTAAATGTGTATCCTCTTCATAGAATATGGGCATCTCATTTAAAGTGATAATTGAGCTGAGTAATGTCTATGTCTTCATGCCACTGGCTATTTCACTCATGCAGTACTTAATGCATTAATTTCTAAATAAATACCATAGAAAAATAGAAATGTTCAAATAGGAAAGAAAAAACAAATAAAAACAAAAACCCTGGTATAACTTTAGCTATAAATGGTTTGCACATTTTCAACCAAAAGTTTAAAATCAAAATAATTGCATTTTAATATCCCAATCAAAAGCATCTTCTTCCTGGCAACACCTGTGCAGAAGAGAACACAAATCTACCTTCAACAAAGGGGCTGTAAAAGGTTACTTCTGTGGTCTTCTATGAAGAGCATAGGTCATATTTATTTGCTTGTTTTACTTCTTGGATGGAGATCAGCACCCTGGTAAACTGAACTATCTATTTTAACTAACACAGTAGCTGGGACAATGTAGAAGCGGAACCATGGGGCGTTATCATCCATTTCTATCTCCAGGCTACCTCTATCCCAGACAGTTATTATGTCATTATTATGTCCCTGGAAAACTTTTTCATAAATGTCATTATTATATTTGGGCAAAATGTCTTTCCCATTTTTTTTTCTATAATCTTAAATGACACCAAATGTCCAAATATTAAAGAAAAGTTCAACAACTGTCCACACAAATTAATGCCACTTGTTCTTTCAGTGTTTAAGGTTGTGTGGGTTTTTTTGTTTGTGTGGGTATTTTTGGTTGTGGTTTTTTTTTTGTTTGTTTTGTTTGGGTTTGGGTTTTTTGGGTTTTTTGTTTTTGTTTTTGTTTTTTTTTAATAATTATTAATTTTACTCTAAAAGATCAGTTTAATTAATTTGCCTATTGGAAAACATATTCAAGCAGAAAACAAAATTGTCTTTTATGATCAAAATATCAAACCAAATAAATTTGTCAAAACTACCCTTGTAAACAATTTTGCTTTCAGAAGACCTGCATTTTCTGCCAGCAAATACTAGGTCTTGTGCAGAGGTTTTGATTACTTTCATTAAAATTTGTATTTTAGTGACAAATGATGCTGACAAGCACTTTCATTAATCTGTGTGACTAATAAGCAGTAGAACTGAACCTAATATTTTCTAAATTAAGAATTCAAATGATTAATTGTCAGTTCAGCTTATTTGGAAGCAGACTTCAAATAGAAGCAACACGGTATAAGGGTTTAAAAAAGTTCATGAATTCTTGTTTGTTAGAGCCAGATGCCAATAGCAAGATTTCAGTACCATATAAAATTCTTAAGTAGTTACCTTCTAGAATTTCATGATGGAACTCAATTAAATAAGAAGTAGACTAAGTACTTTCAATGTCTAGCATATATTACTTTTGATTTTAAGACGAAAGAGTCCAAAGACCTAGAACTTTGTGTGCTGCCAGTACCCACTAAGAGCTAAATTTTCTGTTCCTAGTTGAAAAGGTTTTAAGTCCTAGACCAAGGTTGGTCATCACAGATGGGAGAGACATGGCTCAGTACTAGAAACTGGTATTTCAAGAAAAGTCTTAGTATAAGTACGTGGAGGATTTACTAGATATTACAACTTCTCCTATAAGATTTGCATTTCAGGGTATTTCTCATGTGTTCAGAATAGAACAAATCCCATGAGAAGCCAATAATGCTGCTCCTGTACTAGGTGCAGTATAGTTCATGTCTAACAGGATCCTAATTTCCTGCCACATGTCAAGTCTGAAGTTCAGTTTGAAACTAACATACCTACGTTTGGATGCCTTAAGATAGATGCCAAAAGTGGAGGATGTGTTAGAATCCTATCATGTTCAAACAGTGAAGCTTAGAGAACACTTAATATCTCTGCTACTGCAGAAAGGCATAAGGCTCTCCTAGATTTGTGCTCTACCTATCGGCCATTCATGAATCTCTTAAACATCCTGTGCCATTTTAATAGCAGGAAAAACTTATACATGGTCATCTGTGTCTATGGCATATACAAAACCATAAAAATTTAGGTACTTAAAGCTAAAGCTGATTTCAACCCTGTGTATGACACCAGCTCTCCAAGTACATCTAATTCAATTTGGTATAGGAAAGCTTTTGAACAAGAATCATTGCCAGAATCCTTTAAGAGGTACCTAAAAAACCAAGAATGTGGTGGAATAATTGCTTCTGTCTATCTTAATCTAAAATACATAATTCTTTCCACGGCATGTTCCCTCTGTCAATGACAGATCTTAAACAATCTTAGTTGACTTTAGTTTCAGTGACTTAGGTGTGGTCTTAGAATACTCAGTGATGTAAAAGCAGCTGGAGACTGGATAGTAAAAACATAATTGAAGACTGTAACCAGGCATCTCACCTTAAGAAGAGAGGTCCTGAAATCCCAGGTGACTGAAAGAAAGAAGTCCTAATTTCTTTCAACCTAATAATCTCAACCTGTGAATGGTATGTACTGACAAGAAGTGGCAATAAGAGATGTTTTGCTATTTCACTAACTAATAGGAAAACATTTACAAAGGAAACATTAGAAATTACTAAATAATTAAATACATTTAAAAAAAGAGATGATTATTATATATGTTCTCTTAAATCAGTCCTCTTTGTTTCTCTTTCCTTTTTTTCCCTTATTTTCCCATTCCTTTTTTCCTTTTCCTTTTCCTTTTCCTTTTCCTTTTCCTTTTCCTTTTCCTTTTCCTTTTCCTTTTCCTTTTCCTTTTCCAGTAAAAATGTCCTCCAAAGACAGGAATTGTTCTGCCATGTTTCTGGATAGCCAAAACAGAGAACTCCAAAGCATTTCAGCTCAACTCTGGTTGCTGCTAAAAATGCTTAGTAGTTTTTCTTGGTAAAACATGTAAAAGAGAATGGGAGGAAGAAAGAAGCAGGAAGAAAAAAAAAAAAAAAAAGAGAGTAATAAGAGGACAGATACGGTTCTCAGTTTCCTCATTGCAATATCTGTCACCTCAGTTGACTGACTAACTTCTGGTAGAGAAAAAGCAAAAGCAAGAGCAAAGCAAACAACAAGACTGGGAAACTCAAAACAGCTTGCAGAAAACCAAGAGGGACTGTTAACTATCCTCTTTGGTATGCACCATTTCTTGTTTATTGATGCAGATGGGATAGAGTGAATATGGCTGTGAATTTAGCATAAAGATTGAGAATTTAGGTTAATAACTCTCAATTCTAGAGAACAGAATAGCTGGTTATAGATTTTAATCATTCAAGATTTACTATTTTCCATTTGAAAATCACAAGAGGACTTAGGTATTCCTCATTGTTTCAGTAGATTTGGTTCATATCCTTTAGCAATGAAATATTAATATTAAATCTGGAGATTGGTGTTTAATTTGATTTCATAGATCAGTTAGGCAACCAAGGGAGCAGATAATTGGATAGCTGCAGCCTGCTCTTTACTGTAGAGGGTCTTTTACAAACCTGACAGTCCACTTATTTTTTGGATTTAGTGGTTGAATAATTCACTGTAGAGAATAATTTTCAAATGTTGTAATAATTTCTTAGAGTCCTTTAAGTAGAGGGAGCTGGTAACAAAGAAGCCATCACCTAATTTCATTTCTAATGTAATTGTGGATGTTGATGACCATATAAAACCCCTCAGTGACACTGATCAGGCCATCTCAAATGTCATTTTTCCAACATATACTGTTATGACTGGCTTGAATACTTAGATTCTCCAGTTGAATCCTGGAAAATGGGCTATCAAAGAAGGATGATAACATCACTGTCTTTGGGATTCACTCCCTCTTGTGGCAACAATTGATTTGGTTTACACATTTTACATCTTTGTTTTTTAAACAGTTCCTGCTACTGTTATTACCTGAGACAACAGTTATGCCAGCATTTAGAATGACTGTTGTAAAGACAAATGAAACACTGTTTCAGTTCCACTGTGTATCAGTGTCTGTTCATACATCGTGTATACATACTGTTAATGTATATACAACAATAAACAGTCACATCACAAATATTTTAGCACACGGACTCAGTCTGAAGTGGACAAAATGTACCTCCAAAAAATCTTTCCTAAAATATTTCCTGACTACTTTTAAAAAACCCAATTTACTTTCAAAGGATTTCTTACTGCTGCTAAACTGTCTTATCATTTCAGAGACAGTCTGCTTCATATTCTCCATAGAAACATACAAGACTTTGTAATACTGGATGCGTTTTGCAAAGGTACTGCATGCTCTGCTGAATAATGAAGTACTTAATATTCTGCAGAATGTCAAGCTTTTCAATTTATGACACCAAGGTTTCTTCAGCACAGTGGATAAAGTTTTAGTTTTTAGTAACTTGAAATTAAAAATAAATTGGATACTAGATCATGCTTTAAAATCACAGTCTACTACAAAAAGTTTTAGGTGGAACTGTAAGGTTATCTGGAACATCCACTGGAATGGGCAGAAAAGTGGCCATATGCTAATGCAGAAGGTGTGGGTATGTAGGGTCATAAGTGCAAAAGCAATTACATTTTTGTAAGCACAAAATTGTGAGGGGCTCACAAGATTAGCTGCCTAGTGGTTAGTGTGCCAGGAGGAATCCAACTCATAAAAACTTAAGACAAAAGCCAGAGTATTTTGAGAACTTAATAATTTTGTAGTGAGAGCAGACTAGAAACTGGGTGCAGAGGTTCAAGGAGACAAAAGAAGCTCACCTGTCCTCGCTGCCTACCCTGACTTTTACCCAATTCTTTTCCATATGGAAATAAAATACAACTGTGATCATATTATGTACCATGCAGCAGGAATGGTAAGATCAGAGAAGTAGGTTGTTCACACACAAAAGAATTTGCAGAGTGTGAACTATATATACGAAATGTAGGACACAAACAACAAAAAAAAAAAAAAAAAGGATGAACTGTAACAATTTTGAAAAAGGTCTCTAAGTCTCCTGTGTTCTGAGCATATAGAAAGTGAAAAAAAAAGTTATTTCTTTTTCTTCTTCAGGAGCGTTTTATCTTCTACAAAGAAAAAAAATCTGAGTATAAAGAGGGCCGTCCTGACAGCATAAAATGTGTAGCGTATGCTAGGTTTCAGGGAACCTGTAAAATATTGCTCGTTGACTTTTTTCTTTCGTAAGTTTAAACCTTGCAGAGAGAGATTAACAGTTGAAAGTGCTAAACTACTAAGAATTAAACATATTCATAATTACTTCTGGCAGTGGTCTCAAAGGAAAAAAAAAAGCATAGTGCTTCTCTTAATTTGGAAATTAGAGTCTTTTCTTCATATTCTTTTCCAATTTTATGAAAAAAGTGACTAAAATGAGAGGGTTTTACGTGGCATCCTATAAAATATTATGTTGAATCTCCATTAACAATGTTTTAAGTATAAAGACCTAAGATTGTAGGAACTGGTGTTTAAAGAAAAGCTGCAGCACAAGAACACCTCTAAAATCCAGTACCATTGTCAAATAAAAGAAACAAAAAGCAAAGTAGTAGAGAAACCAAAAGGTGGCAAATGGATTTGTTGTCTAGAGAGAATCTGAACACAAACTGGTGCCATTTAAACAAATATACTGCAATTGAACTGCAATCTGGATCCATAGGAACAATTGAATGTTAAGTGAGATCCCTAAGAACTCTAAAGAGATTTGTAAGTGAATTTACAGGGAATACTACATGAATTGATAATGACAAATGCACCAAATTCTCCTAGTAAATGTCTTCCAGATGTTCACTGTTCCCATTATTGTTGAGAATCCAAAGACACATGGACAAATATGAGGACGTATGAGTATTATTTCAGGCCATTTTAAAACAAGCTACTTCATCAGTTATGTAGATGCTCTTTGTTTTTTTCTTTTCTAATGTTTCTGTTGATCTAAGGATCACTATATACTGATATTTATGAGACTCAAGACTCAAGTATGTTCTCATTAGCTTTTTGATATGACTAAATCTACTTTTAAAAAAAAATTACACCATGTACTGATCTGCATAACAGATATACAAACTAATTTAAAAATCTGGAAAAGAGATATTACTGACTTGTGTGCAACACAAATTTCCCATATGTGAGAACTGAGAAGGATCTCAGACCTGCTGGGTTTTGTTTGTACCCAATGTCCTTGTGAAAACTTGTTGTATTCATTACTGTGAAGTACTTCCTTCTTCAAGTGATAGATTTATATTTAGTAATTGATTAAGTCTGGGATTGCTTTTATGCAAATTTAGCCATCAAAACTGAAATGTCTTTTCTTAGTTTTCTGTGTGGACAATGAAGAGACACATTCTTGCAGAGGGTGTTTCTGCCTATCCCAGAACAGATATCAAAGGCAGTGGTGATGAGTTGCTTTTCTGGAGTTTGCAATTTACCTTCAGAGGGTCTTAGCTTTACGCCCACCACAAGGTTCCTAGATGATTACCTTAGGTTTGACACATAACTCTAGTCATTGACTTTATATGAAAGTAATCATATCCTTAAATTATTACAAACATTACAGTGTGAAGGGCCACTCATATGTCTGCTTGATTCAATAATGGGTCTTTGATAGGGGCTTGCTTACAAGAGATACTTGACAGACTACACAAAAATCAGGCCATGGACAGCCAAGGAACCAGTTTTCTGTGTGGTCGTTTTCAAGTTGATCAATCAGATCTTGGTTTATGTCTTCAAGCAACCAGACGAATATGAATTCCTATTTTTAGATGTTAAACATATTAATTATCCTTGAAGATGAAGAACATAAAACCCAAGAAAAGAATTTCAGCCCTTTGTTTAAGTGTAGTTAAAGAATCGTGGCATCTATTTATAAAACACAGAACTTCTGCTGCTCTGAGGTCTACCACAGCATAACTCCTGGTGACAAATGAACTCTGTCAGGGCAGGTAATTCCATGTTGCTTTCTACCATGGAAATTCAATGTGACCACACTGCTCCTAAGGCAAATATTATTCCCGCAGAATAGGGAATCCCTCAGTCTGCTCCAAGTTATAATTTGCACATTCCAACCAGTCATGCAATGAAAAGTTAAAGAAAAGCTTGTAGAGGAAATCAAGCATATTGGTTTATGTTTTGTGATACACAGCTCAGTATTAAGCACTGGAAAATAAGATGTATATGATATGAAGAGAAATCCCATGTGTGTTTGAATACTTCTTACACATAAGGGCTTTTTAATAATAAATTAGAATGACAAAAAAGGAGAGCTGTAGTATTCATAATGTGCAAAAAACCTGTCACTTAAATTATCCTCTAAACATAGGTTCAGTTGTTGCACTAAAACTATAATGTAATTGCATTAGTTTCATAGCAATTAACATGTGTATAACCTTGGTCAGCGTTAACTAACGTGAAAGGCAGTAACCTCTGCACCAACGCATTATGCTGCATCGAAATATGAAATTATATTAAATACTTGGCTTGTTTATCATTATTGTTTGGCCTATTATTAATTTAAAATGACAATTATTTGCATTACATTTCAGATATCTATTCAAGAAATAGATGATCATGTAAGTCTTTAAACTTTGTACTTTCAGAGAGTCACAAGACAAGCTGAGTACTCAAAATTTTTTTTATTATTTTCTGTTGCATTCTTTCCATTCAGAATTAAAAACATCAGGCTAGACTCTTCTGGAGAAATCTTTTACAGAAACTTCACATTTGTGAGGCTAATATGTTGCAAAGCTCACAAAATTTGGACTTCTGTTGACTTTCTTTAAGCATAAAGGAAACATGATGTGCAATAGTCAAGCTGACTTCCATTGGAGTTCCTAAATATGGTATACTATCCTTGTTTCAGGAACCAATTCTGATTTTCTTTTTTTCTCCTTTCTCAGTGTTGTTAAAATGTGCATCTACCCTCTGTTTTTGTGTCAATATTACCACTACTGTGATCCAAAGAATAGATTTCTGGATTTTATCAGTCTTATATTGCATAGCAGAAAAGGATTGTTAGCTTGGAGTGTAATGAGTGGAAAATGCCAGGCTTATTTTCATAGAGACAGATGGTGACTGCAAACAGTGCCATCCATCCTACCTTTCTGTGTATGACTTTATGCAGAGTGTGACTTGAACTCATCCTTGTACATTGGAATACCTCACTAGCAATGCTAAAGAAGAAGAAAAGAGAGTCAGCAATGAATTTCAACTAGCACCTCTTAAAGAAATCCAAAAATTGTAATATGTCTTCCACCCTGCTCCTGCTAAACTGCTGTGACTCTGCATTGTCTCCAGTGACATACAATGTTTAGAGCTGAGACTCAAAACACTTCAAAGGCTAAAATCCAACTAGAATTGATAGTTTAATTCCAGGGACCTTAATACTGTTTTACCTCTTGTTAGCCAGAGGAAATGGAATGCAATGACCTTATGCCTAAATCATATGACTTAAGACACAGGAGTCTTCAAGGAGTAAATATTCTTGAAATAATTAAAATGGGGATTTTACACCATTCACTTAAAAAAAAAAAAAAAGATGATTTAAAAAAATAGTTGGCATGGTATTTTTAAGTTTTATATTGGTTTATATGTGTGTACAGTTAGTTACACTGAGAAATTTTATTGATAAACTTACAAGGTCATTTTCTGGGAAAAAAAAGTCCTGCAATGAAAAAAAAAAACCCTAAAAATGTACAGTTATTCTGAAATTGAGGCAAGCACAATTTTTAAATTAGAGAAGTAGCATTTTGTTAATTGGCATGCTCACATTAAGTATTTAAGATTATAATTAATTAGTTTCTATACTCTTAATTGAAACATTACAACATACTTGGTTACTATTTAATTAGGAAACACATTAATTATATATTAAGGTCTTCAATTGTTTATACAGCCAAGCCTCCCCTTTGAAGGGAATTCAGCAGTAAACAAGCCAAGGCTCAGCGGAGCACTCTGGCATGAAGATGCAGCAACATCGTGGTTGTTGTGACTTACTTTGATTTGCATGGGCTGAGCAGTGATCAGTGAACAACTTCACGGGGATTCAGGCTGCCCTGCTCAGATGAGCCACGAGAGCAAGAGTGTCCCAGTGCATTCGGGATGCGTTTTGCGTGCGCTCGCCCAGACACAGGCAGCGCGCAACCAGGCGGAAAGGCGCCGCATCAGCCGTCGCCACAGAAAGTCCTCAATGCATAATAAAGGGAAGGAACCAACTGTAAAGGGAACAAATTTCCTGCCTTCAATTTTTTTTCTGGTGTAGTCTATTCTAGTTCTCTTAATATTTATTGAAAAAAAAATTAAAAAGGGATAATAGTAGCTTTTTGCAGGTATATTTAAAGCGCTTTTCCCGTCCGAGAGGCAATAAATTTTGATAATTTAATCTCCAGGTATATATGGAGTTCTTGTATGAAAGGGAAAATAAAATTGTATGAAATATCATGGAAATGGCAATACACAAGAAAATCTCTACTTTAGAAATGCACTGAACTAAAAGAAAAGGCAAATAACCCCAAACAAGTAAATGAAATAGCAAGATGTAGGCTTTATGAGAGATAAAATTTACAAATATTTTAGCAGAAAAAAAGAAAATAAGTTCAAAATTTCTGTTAGTCATAAAGGTATCACAGTAAAAAATGTTTTTTTATTATCTTGGGCATTCAGTGTGTGTTCCATTGAGGTTGACTTCATACCATACTTGACCCAAAGTAGAGACTATATAAGGAAAAAAAAGTTTTATTTTCTCCATTGTACTGCTGAATATTTTTCATTTTTTTACAAAGTGTATACAGTCCTTTTTATTTGTATTTCCATTCTTTTATTTTCTGATCTCTTTTCAAATATAATAAGATATCAGCTCTAGACTAAACATGTTAGGATTCCTTTTCCCTCATCGATCTCCCTAGTTTTGCTGACATTTTTCTGTGTGTTTGGATTCCAGCAATTTTGTCATCTCTGCCAGGAGACAGGGGAGTGCATGGAACTAGGAGACTTGTTAGCTAGACAAGATTTGACTGAATTCCAGTGCAGAGCCAATTCTGTGCTTCTTGCTATGGCTGAAGGATGATACATTAGCTGACAGTGCTATTGGTATGTGCACAAACCTTGTGAAGCTTTCCCTAAACACAGGAGAGAAGTGGTTTCCAAAGTCATATACTAATGACACAAAAAACACAAAGCCAGGAGAAAAAAAGTAACAAAAATATTCCCCAGAAAATAGAAATAATTTTAAGATACACGGAAAGTTCAAAACTGATACCCTGTGTGAAATCCAGTCTTTGCCTTGAAGCTGAGACATCTCTTGTTACTGACTTTATTAAGAATAAATTGTACTGCTCAGTCCTAATTTAAAGGAAATTGTAGACCTCAGTTTGAATTATATCTTCCACTGAAATGGAAAGTTTGTCTAAGTTTGCTAAGCTTTTCCCTCAGGTATAGTTAACTAATTTGTGCCAGAAATCAATACAATTCCAAATAATACAATTTTATGTAAGAACTATATAAGAAAAAATATTCTATAAAACTGGTAAACCTGGACAATTCAAAGGACATGGTACCAAAAATGAGGCTAATGCTCAACCAGTTTGAATTCTTGCATCTATCTCCATCAAAACAGTCAAGAGTTGGCTCCTGGAGAATTCACGATCCTTTTCTAATTGCTATGTCTGTGTCAATGATCATATCAGAGAACTTCCTTAGTAGGGAGGCAGACAGGTGGGAATTGACGAGTAAAAATATTTTAGGCATAACCTAAGATTTTGGGCCAATTCTTCTTTGCTAAAATTATAGACTGTGGCAGAAGTTCACAAAAGCTATCATCAGGACCTAAGTGACTGAAAAACAACATTAGCCTTAATCCAACACAATGAAGAGCAAAGCAGGGGTACTTCTAGTAACTTCAAGGTCTGCCTGTCTCACAGATTATAGTGTGATAAGTGTGGATTTACGTTACACTAGTCGCTCTCTTATATATTATTTTATTTATACACACATATATGTACATATACACTATAATAGATATACAACCTTTTACTCTGTGACAAAAGTGCAGCTGGACACCCATCACCCAAAGGGAGTAAATTGTTCTACCTCACATTTAATGTGAGAAAACAAACAAGAGAAGTGGTTTCTTTGCAGTAATGGCTAGATTCATTACATACCTTACAATGGCTTTTCTTTATGTCTGTTCCTGTGGGACCATGAATGGGTTCTCTCATATTTACATAGCTATAAGGATTTATATTTTGATTTATTACGGATAGGTTTCAAAAATTCTACATCAACTGCATTGGGGACTTGTAGTTAACAGAGTCAAGAGTG
This sequence comes from Rhadina sibilatrix, assembly GCA_013400275.1. Taxonomy (NCBI): domain Eukaryota; kingdom Metazoa; phylum Chordata; class Aves; order Passeriformes; family Phylloscopidae; genus Rhadina; species Rhadina sibilatrix. The sequence goes on from VWYO01018517.1 coordinate 73,281, forward strand.
AAATTCAACTATGTGTATAAAGCAGTGAAAGTGATGATTTTACACTATCAGGGACATCCTATTGTAGTACTGCTGTACTGCAGAGTATTTCTCAGTCTTATTATGCACTGGGTTTAATGTGTCATTATATACGACACCATTCAAAAATATTTAGAAATAGGTGAAAAATGGATTTAGTTAAAATCTAAACAATGCAAATTATGAAGACAAACTGAAATACATTAATTTAAATTCCAGTTACATAAATGTGCTAGGGGCTTTGCTCTCCCTTCAGATATTTCTGTCATCACAGATGACTAGGATTCTAGGAAGCAGGTCTTTTCCTCTCTGGAGCTTTATAGTTGAGTTTGTGTATGAGTCACTTTGCCTCTTCTTTGACTGATTTAATAAAAAACCTATAGAAAATAATATTCTGACACTGAACTTGTCCCAAAAGACTAATAGAGACTAGATATTTCATGATCAAAATTGTTTTTTACTCAAAGCCCCAAGATAAAATATAAATATATAAACCTGCTTCACTACATGAATCTACATATTTCTCTATTTTACTGTATGTGTATATAAATTATGGCATGAAAAGCCTCTAATGCTTAAAATGTCATTTTAGTTCTAGTGAAATTTGTACAAAACCAATTCAAGAGACACACATTTTTGCCTCAAGATATAAAAATGCAACCCTATCTTTCTGAAATCAGTATGATTAGATTAAAATAACTGGTTTTGCATGCCACAATACATGGTAGTTATCATTGCCAGACACAAATGGCATCAGTCTTTTAAGGGGATCACTAGACATGAAACCTAGAAAATGCACTCTTCAGAATATGTCATGATATTGACTATCCAGTTATTTGAAACAAACTTTTATGGTGTAGAATATTGTTTCCACTGTGCAAATTCAAAGGCTAATACATATTATGAAATTGTATTCAAAATGGTGTTTATTAGTATCTATTTTTCTTCTTTCTTTATAATCTCTGTTGAATCAAAAATAATAATTCATATAATTTATAATAATAAAGCTGTGAACTGCATGCCAGGTTTGCTTCTTGATATTAACAGGAAATACAATTTAGTGAAGAAGGATGTGTGAAAAAATTGAGTGAAAAAAACTTGGGTGGGTGTCCCTGTCATGAGGACACCTCCACCTTCTCACCAAGGTGTCCTGGAGTGCATTTGGACCTTTTACTTCACTATTGTTCTTGCTATAGGCAGTAGAGAAGGAAGGCCATAGAAAGGAATTCATGTAAAATTTGGCCTACAGATCACAGTCTACCAGAATCCTCTGAATTAGATAGTCCAAAAATTATAGTTCTAACATGTAGAGCAAGGCATGATGAATTTGTTTAAAAAAAATAAAATTTAGCAGGCTTTCAAGGATAAAACTATTAATATTCAGTAATTTCAGTTAGAGCAATTACAGAGAACTACTTAACTACAGACAGGATACAATATTAATCTGAATTTACAAAATAAATGTTTCTGTCACATACAGAATCACAGAGGAAAGAAGACAAAAAAATATTTACCATCTAAGAGAGAGAGAGCAGGTTGTGAAAAACAAAAGCCACCTGCCAAATAAGATCTTCAGGAATGTAAATATACATCTTTGCCAAATTTACAGCTGTTCGTAGAGGAAAAGCATGATGAGAAAATTCATCAGCAAAGAGACACTTTCCAGGGAGGAACATTAGAAGTCAGCAGATAATCTTTACACATAAATAGGCCTATTATAAGCAGAAACAAAAGAAATTAAATTTTAATTTTCAAACCAGAAGTCTAAAACATGAAATAATTTTTTATATTCCACTTTCGATGCCTACAGTGAGATCCTTTTTAACTACCTAGGTCACTCAAACTGTCTCCAGTGGCCATTAGCTACCACAAAATTTCTGGAGTTGAATTTCAGGGCAGGTAACAGGCCAATCTTTGTCAAGGACTAGAATCTGGATTGCTATTATGTTTCTTACAAAACTGGAGAAAACAGAATACAGAGATATTTCAAACCTGCTGATGTCTGAGCTACCAACAGATTCTTGAAAAGCCCAAAGTGACTTAAAGACAGCCTTGCATTTATTGATCCAGTTACAAAAACATGTACAAATAAGACCCTTTTTCATTCTAAATAACTATTTGGCTGATGTTTTGCTACCAGTTACTCAAAGTATCAACTGCATATTTGTGACATTATAAGGAAAGGGGTATCTCTGTAACCCTGGCTCCCAGTCCTCACAGATGCTTCATTTACTTTATGATGATAGAAGATCATTGGGTCTATCCTTCATATTATTTCTTGATTAAGGGGTTGTTCCCACTTGTGAATGAAGCAATTTTAATATGTTCATGTTGATTCACTTTGCATTCTATTTTGGCAATTTAAAATAACCTTGCTATTGCAATTAGTAAATAGTAACACCTCTTTACACTTGACGACAGAGAGCACTGTAAATGAGAATCATACAGGGTGTAAAGGTAGCATAAACTGATGAAACATCAAATAGGAGGAATTCAGTACAAGATATACTTTAGAAATACTTAAAAAGAGTAAAACAGGTTTAGTCAAAAAAAGTTTAATATTTGGTTGAACTTTTTTTTTCAATTAAAATTGAGAAAAAAAATTAAAAATATGAAGCATGTTTTTGCTGACCAGTGTGTTACTGTATTTGTTTTTGCTGACCAGTTTTTTACCTGTATTTTCCTCCTGGATTTAGTCTCCTTCATCTATTCATATCAAAGCTTCTTCAACATTCCTAAAATTGAGGTCTTCATTTTACTACAAGTCAGTTTCAAGTCCAAATCACTTCTTAAGATTGCTCTGTCAGACATTTATGTATCAGTGTATGTGTTTTCAGTGTTCACTTTTATTACATTATACAGCATCTTCTAAAAAGCTTCAGATTACAATGATTGAATCTTTTATCTTATGCTTTTCGTTTGCTGTAGCAAACTGAAACTTCCTCTCTTCTCCTTACTTTTATTACACAGTAGAAACCTCTCAGTGCTTGCAGAGGAAAGATAGGTCTGGAAAAGATATATCTCTCACTTGACTCTTGTAACACACTAGTACTCAAAAGGAGGTCTTTGCACTTAAAAAAAATTGTACTTGACTGCTCTCCTGCTGTAGAATTCCAGAATGTCACGTATTCCTTTGGAGGTATAAATAATGATGCCCACAGAGACTTAAACATTGACAAGAAATTGAACAGTTGAGTTTCCACAGCTCCTACTCACAACACGGACATCATAAGCGTCTGCTTCATGCCAAGGAAAGGAACAATAGAGAACAAAAGAAAAGGAAATAGCATTAGGGTCTGCCAGAAATGTCAGCTCTTTATATCTTATATCTACATAAGCCTCCAGAGTCCACTAACCAAACAGCCACTGAACGAATAGCGTTTATACATATGCCTGGAGGAAAATCCAGAGGTGACTAGAGGTGGTTCTGAGACATGAAATCCTGCCTATTTGCTGTATCACAAAGAGGATTACGGACTACAAGAGCCAGAGACATTCCATGAAACCATCAAGGGGCAGGATTAAAAAAAAAAAAAAAAAAAAGGGCCTAAAATACACAAACACCTTCACACAGATGTTATTTGTCCATTGTCTATCCTCCATGCACGTTAGACTGCTCCTGCTACAAAAAAAAACATGGTGTCTCCTCAAGCAGTGTTTGACAGTGGTTTGGTAATTGGATGGGTTTATTGGCCATATCCAGTGAGGAGCAGTGCCTGAGAGAGCACTTTCTGTTTCTTTTTTTCCACACCAGTGATATTCTAACCAATCTTACATTTTACACATCTTTATGCTTTTCAGTTTTATTTGTACCTATATTTTCCTTCTTTCACAGTAAAAATGAACAGACTTCCTGTCATTATTTGTTGTTAATGCCTTTTTTCAGGATGTGCCCAAGATGAATTTTAAAAATGAACTTTAAATTCATTGAACTTTAAATTATTACAGTATTTAAAAAGAAGAAAAGTAATGTTATTAAAGTTCTGATATCACAGAGTAGGTGGATCTAGAGAGAGAAAAATTAATTTAAAAATTAAATAGTAAAATTTCTTTTTAGAGGTCTCATTTTTGTCATAAAATTACTGAGTTTTACAGACTGCCTTCAAACACAGCTTATTGTTATATTTCATAATTCAAGTCTCAATATTCTCTATCAAGCCAAGCACATTATAGATTAGACTACTTTATGTAAAAAATGTACCAAAAA